>VMDO01005581.1:0-29044 GCA_007922755.1 Pedetes capensis
ATTTCATTTTTCTTGATTGCTGAATAGTATTCCATTGTGTATAAATACCATAGTTTTTTTATCCATTCTTCTGTTGAAGGGCACTTTGGTTGATTCCATATCTTTGCTATTGTGAAAAGCGCTGCATTGAACATGGAGATGCAGGTGTCTCTGTGGTATGATGACTCATCTCCCTTTGGGTAAATTCCCAATAGTGTTACAGCTGGGTCATATGGTAGATCTATTTTTAGTTTTTTAAGGTACCTCTATATTGATTTCCATAGTTGTTGCACCAATTTACAGCTCCACCAACAATGTAAAAGTGTTCCCTTTTCCCCTCAACCTCGCCAGCATTTGTTGTTGTTTGTTTTATTGATCTTGGCCATTCTTACTGGTGTAAGGTGAAATCTCAGCGTTGTTTTGATTTGCATTTCAGTAATGGCTAGGGATATTGAGCACTTTTTCATGTGTTTCAAGCCATTGAAAACTTTATGAGGGTTGTTATGAGTCAAGCATGACTTGACAGCACCTAACAACAACAACAACAACAACAACATACTAATTTACATTCCCACCAACAGTGTATGAGGGTTCCTTTTTCCCAACAGTTTCCAGCAATTTTTTTTTCCATAATAGCCATTCTGACTGGGGTGACATGGAATTTCAATGTAGTTTTTTTCTACTGTTCGTTTGCTTGAGACAGGGACTCGCTAACCTAGGGTAAGCTTAAACCTGAGATCCTCCTCCCTCAGATGCCAGAGTGTTAGGATTAGAGATGTGTGCTGCCACTCCTGATTCAATGTACTTTTGGTTTTCCTAATGGCTAGAGATGAAAACAAGATTTTTGCAACAAAAAAGATGGATACTTAATATTTTCGCCTCTAACACCATTTCCTGAGGCCTAAACACAAATGTCTTTGGGTGAGGGAAGGGCCATGAGGTAATAGGGGTTTCTAGGTGTGAATACCAGTAAACACATGAAAATAATTTCCTGCTACAAAGAAATCAATAAAGTCCCAACATGTAAACTCTGTCTACTGAACTGGTACATATGCAAAAGCTAGGGCATATCAGAAGAGACTACAAAGAAGCAGAAATACCAGAACAGACCACATGGAATGAAAGCAACGCTACAATTTAGAGTGCAAGATATGTCAAAGGCCACGCGAACAAGACTGACCATACTAGTTATAGGTGATCAGCAGGTCCCTCACAAGGAGAAACAGATGTCTATCTGTCTCAATGAAGGCAAACAGGCTTCATTAGCAAAAGAAACCAAGAACAAAGTATTGTGGTGTACACCTGCCATCCCAGGTACTGGGGTGGCTGAGGCAGGATGATCACAAGTTCAAGGCCAGAGGCAGCCTGTGCAATTTAGGTGAGACCTTGTCTGAAAAACAAAAAGGGACAGGGATTGGAGGAGCAGAGGGTACAATTCAGTGGTAGGGCACTTGGCTAGCATGCTCAAGGCCCTGGGTTCAATATCCCAGTACTAAAAAAAGAAAGGGAAACCAAGATGACTATCAGTAAATCTAGGAATGGTTGTAATTTTATTCAAAGTTCAGATAATGTAACTAGGACCCTGATCTTCTTCCTCTCAGTATTGGCTTCATTTTCATGCTGGTTCTCCTCTGCTAGCAGAATGGCTGCCCCAGTCACAATTTCATATTCATAGGACCCCAACACCGAGTCCTGAGAAGAGTTAGTTTCTCTTTCAGGAGCTCTATGACTAGAGAGAAGTTCTCTCCCAGAAGCCCCAGCCATGTTCTCAGGTCTCATTAGCTTCTGATTAGGTTATGAGTTCATTAATGAATCCATCATTAAGGCCATGGGGAGAGAATATGTTGATTGGCCTAAGTCAGTCTGAGCCCTCTTCCAAAGCTGGGCCTGGGACCAGTTCTACACAACCACATGGCTAGAAAATAGGGGAGGGAGTGATTACCCAGAAGAAAATCACTGTGTCATTTTACCAAAGGATGGACAAATGCTAGAACATTAAAAAAATCCTTCTACAATATTGTTGTTGGTGTTGTTAGGTGCCATCAAGATGGATCTGACTCATAGTAACCCTACGTACGACAGAAAGAAACACTACCTGACACTGTTCCCTGACTGGCACTATGTCAGTGTCGCTCTGCTATTCAAAGGTTTCAATAGAAGATTGTTTCAAGATTGTATCAGGAGTGGGCTGCCAGGTCCGTCTCCCATTTATGTGGTGCTGGGGATCAAACTCAGGGCCTCAGAGAATGCAGAGCAGCACTCTACCAGCTGAGTTAACCCAAGCCCCTCTAGAATATTAGAACATACTTTATGTGATTTTTACTTAATTGTATGTAAGCAGGCAGAATAAGTTATATAATTCTCATTACAAAGATAGTTCCAGTCATTATCTGTGAATCTTTTACCTTCTTCACCTCATTTGTCATTAAGGCCCATACAAAGGTAATCCAAAAGAAGGTTTTTTTGACCAATGATCACTGAAATGACAAACCTGCTTAACCAATGCTCTCCATTGCCCCTAAAAATGATTCTGAAACCCAGTGCATGTTGAACCTTTGGGAATAGACTTCAACTCAAATGTGTCCACACACTATTGCTCTCACATGCTTGTTCACAAACTTGTTTGTTCCAGTTCTTGTTTTAATTACATGTTTAATTAAATGTTACATGGCATGATAAAATATGAGGAGAGGACAAAGAATTTCTATGAAAACTAAATAGGTGCTGGGCGCCATGGCGCACGCCTGTAATCCCAGCGGCTCGGGAGATGGAGGGGGGAGGATCGCAAGTTAGAGAACACAGGCAGTCTGCATAGTTTAGTGAGACCCTGTCTCAAAAAGTAAAAAAAAAATGGGTTGGGGGCGCAGCTCAGTGGTCCAGCACTTGCAAAGCTTGCTGGCAGGAAGCCCTGAGTTCAATCCCCAGTACCGGAAAAAAAAAAAAAAAAAAAAAAAAAAACCCAAAAACCTAAATGGAATATCTTGGAAAGATTCAACAATGGCAAATCAATTTTTAGAAATTGCAGTCAGTTAGGTTTAGGTAAATTTACCTGTAAGATTGGTGGTAGGACTGGGAAGTCATAAAATCTGAATGATTCTGTACTGGAAGCAGTTTGTATAACTTTTTAAGGTTTTGTTGCATTTTAAAGAATTCAAAACAAAGTTGTAGGTGATACACTATTGATGTGGTTTATGGCAGAAAGAGGGATGCTGAGCTCCAAAGAGTAGAGTCATTCAAAGTAAAGGTCTTGGCCCTAGATCAAAACATTGGCAAATGAATGTATCTTGATATTATTAGTTAAAATATTTAAAGTACATATGTACGTGTGTGGTGAAAGCTGCCAAATGAAGTAGAGAGGCCAATGAACAAGAGAATAGGAACTAAATTTAGGAAATAAGGAGCTAAGAAGTGGCTGATTCAAGAACATAGAAAGGGCTAAGTGTGGAGGCACACACCTGTAATCCCAGCACTCAGGAGGCTGAGGCAGGAGGATTATGATTTTGAAGTCAGCCTGGGCTACATAGTAAGTTTGAGGCTGGCCTGTGCTACATAGCTAGACCCTGTCAAGGAAAACAAAACAAAACAAACAAACAAAAAACAAGAACAACCAAAAAACACCCACAAAATTTAATCAAGGAGCTTAATAGAAATAAAACATTAATAACAATAATCAGAGCTAACAGTTATTGAATGCTTATTGCATGAAGGCACTGTCCTAAATATTTTTCCTGTATTATCTTTTTATTTTTTCTTTACAATCTAGAAAGTGGATACTTGTGCCAAATTGTTGTTGTTAGGTGCCATTGAGTTGGTGTCCAACTCATAGTGACTCTATGTACAATAGGCAAAACAGTATTATTAGTGCTTCTCTGCCATTCATAGGGTTTTCACTGGCTGGTTGTTTTTGGGAGTGGTTTGCCAGGTCCTTCTCCCAAGCCTGCAGTACCTGGTGTTCCCAAGCAGTCTCCCATCCAAGTACTAACGAAGCCTGACCCTGCTTAGCTTCTGAGATCTGATGAGATCGGATTCCACAGTGGTATGGCTGCAGGCTGTGCCAAGTTAAAGAGGTAGAAAGTGATTTTTCTGATGAGAGATTATCCAAGGCGGAGGAAATAGAAGGATCATATCAAAAGCAAACTATACATTATTATTATTGTGTTCTTGCTGAGTGGCCAATGTTCATTTAAAAATACAAGCTTCCCTTCTTTAAAGAGGTGGTTTAATAATTCCAAAGTCAATTCTAAGTCAATTCCAAAGTCCTTTCTAAGACTCAAATCTCACAAATTGGATGAAGGCAGAATTCTGTGGAGGAAAAAATGTTGTGCCTAACAGCTCAGCACAGAAGAAGCAATGAATATTCTAAATAATCTGTTTCTGCACTACTTCAGAAAACAAAATTTTCTTGTTAGCACTTAAAAGCCAATGCAATGTTTAAATTTTCCTAAAGCCGGTGTGGAGGCGCACACCTGTACTGCTCAACTACTTGAGAGGCTGAAGTGGGAGGATCATTTGAGCCCAAGAGTTAGAGAGCAGGCTGGGCAACATAGTGAGACACCCTCCACACACACACATCTCATAAAACAGAGAAAATGATTTCAAAAACCTTTTTATAGTTTTTATTTTATAGGTACTCTTCTCTGATTTTGCTTCAAAATCTGAAGGGCATCCTGGGATTTAAAACTTTCTCTAGCAGAAGTGTAATAAACAGTGCTGCTGAGTAAAAACTTTTCTTTTCTTTTCTTTTCTTTTCTTTTCTTTTTTTTTTTTTGACATCAAGATTTCACTGTGTTCCTAGGCTGGTCTCAAATTCCCGGGCTCAAGTTATCCGCCTGCTTCAGCTTCCCAAGTAGAAAACAATTAGGTTTTGTTTAACTTTTTTTTTCCCCCTAGTACTAGAGGATTGAACTCATGGCCCTCTCTCATGCTAATCAAATGCTCTACCAGTATGCTGCACCTGCAGCCCCTTTTTATTTTTGAGACAGGGTCTGGACAAATTATGCAGGCTGCTTTTGACTTAGAACCTGTGATCCTACACAGAGAGAAAGGAACCAGGGGAGGGAGTGGGAAGAGGAGAGCGAGAGAGCAAGAGCCAGAGCGAGAGCGAGAGCGGGCGCGAGAGGAGGGAGAGAAAGAGGGAGAGAGGGAGGAAGGAAGAGAGAGAGAAAGAGAGGGATGGAGGAAGGAAGAGGGAGGGAGAGAGAGAAAGAAAGAGACAGGAAAGAATCTTTTCAGTAGATCACAACTCTTTAAAAATAAAGGCTCAGTGTATCTATCTGAAGAGAGAAGGTATGGATATTCTTTCCACATTAATAACTGAAGAAAACAAGACAGATTGAATTTCCATGGCTAATTAAGAACATGTGCAGATTTGACACCTTTGGGAGTCTGGCACCAGCAGTTCTTCTAATTTTGTGTCTCCCGACAATTTACAGTCACACACAATGAATGTGACAGTGATAGTCAGATTATACTGATTATTTTTTCAAATACTGAGTTGCAAAACAACAGGGTCACAGTAAAGGCAGGTTTATAGAATTTAACCTCTTGAGACACATTATGTCATAGTTGTAAATACATAGGTGGCTCTAATAGATGAACAATAGTCTACTAACTGAGAAGAGGTCATGGATGTTTTCTAGCTATGGGAAGAAACAATACCAGATTGATTACATTCTTATTTTGCTTCTATAATCGATATTTAGGGTATATTTTGATGATTTTTAATTCTAATAATTAAAACATAGTAAAAGATCATTAAAAGCAAGATGAGGTTGTTAGATGCCATTGAGTAGGTATCCGACTCATAGTGACCCTACATACAACAGGCAAAACACTATTGTTACTGCTTCTCTGCTATTCATAGGGTTTTCAGTGGCACATTGTGTTTTGGGAGTGGGTTGCCAGGCACTTCTCCCAGGTCTACAGCACCTGGTGTTCTGCGGTGGTCTCCCATGCAAGTACTAACCAGGCCTGACCCTGCTTAGCTTCCGAGATCTGGCGGGATTGGAAGCCACAATGGTACCTCTGCAGGCAAAAGCAAGATGTGACTCCCAAATCCACAAAGCCATGAATAAGAATAGTTAATCCTGAAATAGATCAAAAAGTATTTTTTAAAAACCTGTCTAATAAAGGGAATATCATTAGCTAGTAGAAATGGATAATTTTACAAAAGATATTGGAAAATATACTTATTTGAAAGAAATTCAAATTCATTTCATGTCCAAATAATTCTACATAATCTTGAATACAAAATACATTTTAGCCATAAAAAAACTAGAATAAAACATGACATTTTAGACGTATTTAGCTGATATCACAAGTGATACCAGCATAAAATCCTGGAAATATAACAAAAGAGAATTCAAGAAGTATGTTTATTTCCGCCTGCAGCTGTAGCACTATGGTGTCCAATCCTGTCGGATCTCGGAAGCTAAGCAGGGTCCGGCCTGGCTAGTACTGGGATGGGAGACTGCCTGGGAACACCAGGTGCTGTAGGCTTGGGAGAAGGATCTGGAACCCACTCCCAAAAAATCAATCCACCACTGAAAACCCTATGAATAGCTGAGAAGCACTGACAATAGTGTTTCGCCTGTTGTACATAAGGTCTCTTTGAATCAGACACTGACTTGACAGCACCTAACGACAACATATTTATTTCATTTTGTTTGTTTGTTTGTTTGTTTTGCTGTGCTAGGGATTGAATCCAGAGCCTTGGACAGAGAAGGCAAGTGCTCTACCACTGAGCTACATCCCCAACTCTAAGAGGTTTTTTAAGTTTATTTTTACCCTACCTTTTTTTCTAATATTTTAAAAATTATTCATTTACCATTAAAAAGATGATGGCTGAGGATGTAGGGTTCAATCCCCAGCACGGGGTGCGAAAGGACGGAGGAATACATGGTGAGATAAAGCCTTAAAGAGAGGTATAAACGATGGTACTGTGAAGTACTTGTATATATGTGTAGTTTTTGTAAAGATGTTTATATGGTAAATTCCTAGCAGTGAAATTTCTAGGTCAAAAGATATACGTGTTTAAGTTTCAATTGTCATGGACTGAAACAAATATCAAATTATATTCCCACTGATGAGAGTGCTTATCTCCCACACAGCTCTGAATATTATCAAACATAAAAGTTTTTTTTGCCAATCTGATAATGAAAAATATATTATTTTTATTGCACGATTACTTTTCCCTTTAATTTTAGCTCTTTAATATACCTGCCACTTTATTTTAAACGTGCTATGAGTTAAAAACTTGACCTTTTTTTCCTCCTTGAGGATAGAATTGACCCAACAAACCTATTCCCAGTTCTTTTAATACCAGTTGAAGAATAGTCATTTCACCAATTATTTGAAATGACACATCCATTTTCATATATACTTCTTTACATATATATATTGATCAATTTTTGGATTCTGTTTTATTTTGTCAATCCATTTGTTCATTGCTCTGTCAGGGACAACTTTACACAATATTTGGATGTCTGTAAGGGAACTAACCACCACTTTTTTCTCCTAATAACATCTTGACTATTTTTATCCATTTTCCCTTACTGGTTAATTTAATTTAATTTAATTTAACTCAATTTGAGACAGGGTCTTGCCATGTAGCCTAGGCTGGCCTGGAACTTACTATGTATCCCAAGCTGGGCTTGAACTTGTGATTGTCCAGTCTTAGCCTCCTGAGAGCTAGTATTGTAGGCATGTGCCATCATGTCTAGCTTCCAGACAAATTTTAGAGTTAACTTGTCAAAACAAAAATCCAGTTGGGATTTTGGTTAAAATTCTAATACGCTTATAGATTAATTTGAGATACATTGACTTTTCTTATCAAGGAACGTAGTATGTTTTTCTATTTGTTCAGAGGTCCTCCCCCCTTTAGTAAAGTTTTGTTTTCCTCAAATCAGTTTTGCACAATTCTTGCTAACTAATCATTTTACTCAATTCTTTGACTTAGGCTCAGAGTGTACAATAATGATGTAGGTAAGTCACCTATTCTCATGGAACTTATATTCTAATTGGGAAAAAGATAATACATAAGCAAATAAAAAAGATCAGATAGGGTTATGTTGCCAGTCATCATGGCACATGCTAATAATAAACAAGCTGTGGAGGATGAGGCAGGAGGATTTCCAGTTGGAGGAAAGCCTGGGTAATGGTTGAGCTGAGCACTGTGGCACATGTCTGTAATTCCAGTGACTCAGGAGGCTGAAGCAGAAGGATGGCAGGTTTGAGGCCAGAGGCAGCCTCCAAAACCTGTGAGATCCTATTTCAAAATAAAGCACTGGGATATGACTTGCCTAACATGCATGAGGCCCTGGGTTAAACCTCCTGGTACTGTGGGGCGGGGTGGCACACGCCTGTAATCCCATCTGCTCAGGAGGCAGAAGCAGGAGGATCACAAGTTCGAGACCAGAGGCAGTCTGCGTAATTTAGCAAGACCCTGTCTCAGAAAGTAAAAAAATGGGCTGGGGGTGCAGCTCAGTGGTCCAGCACTTGCAAAGCATGCAAGCACAAGGCCCTGAGTTCAACCCCCAGTACCACCAAAAAAAAAAAAAAAAAAAAAAAAAAAAAAAAAAAAAAAAAGCCAAAAAAACCCTCCTGGTACTGAAGGGAAATACACACAAATACAGACACAGACACAGATATATACGCACACGCGCGCATGCACACACACACACACACACACACACACACACACACACACACACACACACACACACAGAGATCTGTGTGTAGCAGGAAGAATCCAACATTGTAAAGCTGCTGGGAATGGAGAGATCATTCCAAGGAGAGGGAACTGCTAATACAAAATGCCCTAAGTCTCCTGATAGCTTTGAATGTTCAAGGAAGAGAAAGAAGGCTAGTGTGGCTAGAGGATAGTGGGAAGGGGAAAAATGTTATGAAATGTGCTTAGACAAACATTTAGGGACCAACTAGATGATATAGGGCCTTCGTAAGAAGTTTGCATATTATTTTAAATGTGATGGGAAGTCATGGAATGTTTTGAGTAAGGGAATGACTTGATCTGATTAATGGTTTTCAAAAGATCACTATAGAAGCTGAGTGCCGTGGAGCATGTCTATAATTCCAGCTATATGGAGGCTAAGGCAGGTTCAAGGCCACAGGCAGCCTGAACAATTTAGCAAGAACCTGTTTCAAAAATTAAAAATGAGACAAATGTGGCAGTGCATGCCTGTAATCCCAGCACTGGAGAGGCTGAAGCAGGAGGACCAACATGATTTGGAGGCCAGCCTGGTCTACATCATGAGTTCCAGGCTAGCCTGGGCTACACAGTGGGACCCTGCCTTAAAAAATAAGTAAGTAAGTAAGTAAGTAAGTAAATAAATAAATAAATAAATGGGCTGGGGTGCAGGTCAGTGGTAGAGTGCTTGCCTAGCATTCATGAGGCCCTGGGTTTGATCCCTAGCACTGCAAAATGAAAGAAGGACCTGGCAGCCCACTCCTGAAACAATCCTGAAAACAATCAACCGTTGAAAGCTCTATGAATGGGGTGGGGGTGCAGCTCAGTGGTACAGCACTTGCAAAGTATGCAAGCTTGAGGCCCTGGATACAGCCCCCAGTACCAGAAAAAAAAAAAAAAAGAAAAAGAAAAAGAAAAAAGGAAAACCCTATAAATAGCAAAGAAGCAAGAAGCACTGACATAGGGCAGGGCATGGAACAGTGTCGGGAAGTGTTTTGTTCTGTCATACATAGGATCATTATGTGTTGGACCTGACTCAAGGGCACCTAACAATAACAAGAAAAGTTATCATTAGCTTTGGAAACAAAGAAGTCTGCTTATGTCATAAAAGATGATGATGGAGTTGGTTGCCTAGTTGGAATGGGTTTATGGAGAAACTATGAGGTAGGCACTGGAAATAGCATCTAAATAAAGTATTTCAATTTTTTTTTGTTGTTGTTATGAGGAGTAGAGAAATGGGATAATATAAAGAGTCAAGATAGGGGTTTTTTTTAATTTTATTTTTTTTGGTATAAGATAGAAACCGTACCATGTTTGCAAATGGAGATGACCCAGTAGAAAATGAGAAATTGGAAAGGCAGGAGCAAGGAAGGCTAATTGATAGAAAGCTCTTAAAAAGAGAGGAGAAAGTGTCTAGAACACAGAGGGAAGAGTTGCTCTTTTTTCCCCTGTGTCCTGGTGATCAAACTCAAGACTAGGCAAATACTAGGCAAATGCTCTACCCTTGAGCCACATGCCAGTGAGAGGTTACCATTGGTAGTAGTGAGATCACGTCACCAAGAAGAAGAGGACGAGGAACTGTGAAGGTACAGTGTCCTATGAAGAATATGGCTAACATTTTGAAAAATAAAATGTCTGAGAAGTGACAGGAAGGGCTGGAGATTAGCTCTGTGGTAGGGTATTTGCCTAGCATGCAGGAGGGCTTGATCCCAAGCGCAGGTGCAGTAGAGTTTGGGGGGGGGCGGGGGGAGGCAGGAGTAGTGGAAGAAGAGTAATGGAAGAAGTAGTGAAAGTAAGCCATGAATACCATCCTTTGGGCCCTCTGCTGGAAAAGTAGAATCAAGTCTCAAGTTATGCCTTTTTAATTGTATCCTCTAGTATTATAGATGTAGGACAGTACTCTATCATACCTCTGTGGATGTAAAATATCCTATACCATTCTTTATGATATGTAGTAGTGACCATGCTTTATCAGAGCTGTTTTTAATGAAGTTACTCTAGAGTGCTTTCTTTCCAGATGATGATTGAAAAGCTAATAATAATAATAAAAAAAAATGGTGCCAGGTACTACAATAGTAACAAAACTTCAGTTTTCTGGGGTTCATTTTCACTCCTTTTTTCTTTTTCTTTTTTTTTTATGGAGTATGTTGGATGTCTCTATAATTTTGTTCAAATGACTGCATAACCTGGAAAGGTTGTTGCTGCTATTGATGCATAACATACTGATATTATTGGTCTTTTTATATAATATAAATATATATAATTTGAATTTTTGGGAACTTTAGGTGTGCTTTCAACTTTGGAAAAAATTATCCCAGTTTACCGTGTTGAGTTGGCATTGTACAGAAATTAACAACCGTATTGGTCTAGAAACATTAAACTTAATTTTTTCCCCATTTGTACAGGGGTAATGCACTGTATTAAATATGTGAGGTCTTATTTACATGGGTTTGATTACAGAAACTAATAAAGTATTTTCTAAATAATGAAAAAAAAAAAAAGAAAAGAAAGTAAGCCATGAATAAAGGAAGACACAGTTACCAATGATCAGAAAGTGATTGCATTTTGGAATAGTGCAGTTCACATTGACTCTAAAAGAACTTGAGTCTTTGACAGAAGGAGGAAGAAAAGTGATCTTGACGCAACAGGAGGAGCAGGCCATAAGGTAAGAACACTTGTGAATGGAAAAATAACATCTTGTACTTGAACAGTTTCAAGGGAGGTAGTTTTCCCAGGTGATAAAGTAATTTCAATTGGAACAGAAAGTTGATAGGAACTTTTAGAGAAGAGGCTGAGAATAAAGGAGAAATGGCTGAGCCTGGCATGGTGGTGGTGGCGCAGGCCTGTAATCCCAGCAGCTCGGGAGACGGAGACAGGAGGATCACAAGTTCGAGACCAGAGACAGTCTGAGTGATTAAGCAGAGACCCTGTCTCAAAAAGTTAAAAAAAAAAAAAAAAATGGGGGTTCCGGGCGGGCCCAAGCGTCCAAGGGGCAGCGGAAGTAATGGCGATTTTTAGCGTGTATGTGGTGAACAAAGCTGGTGGCCTGATTTACCAGTTCGACAGCTACGCGCCACGGGCTGAGGCCGAGAAAACTTTCAGTTACCCGCTAGACCTGCTGCTCAAGCTACACGACGAACGAGTCCTGGTCGCGTTCGGCCAGCGCGACGGCATCCGGGTGGGCCATGCAGTGCTGGCCATCAATGGCGTGGATGTGAACGGCAAGTTGACTGCAGACGGCAAGGAGGTGCTGGAGTATCTTGGTAACCCTGCTAATTACCCGGTGTCCATTCGATTTGGCCGGCCCCGCCTCACTTCCAATGAGAAACTCATGCTGGCATCCATGTTCCACTCGCTCTTTGCCATTGGCTCCCAGCTGTCTCCTGAACAGGGAAGTTCAGGCATTGAGATGCTGGAGACAGACACATTCAAACTGCACTGCTTTCAGACACTGACAGGGATCAAGTTTGTGGTGCTGGCAGATCCTAGGCAAGCTGGAATAGATTCTCTTCTCCGAAAAATTTATGAGATTTACTCAGATTTTGCTCTCAAGAATCCATTCTACTCCCTGGAAATGCCCATCAGGTGTGAGCTGTTTGACCAGAACCTGAAGCTAGCTCTGGAGGTGGCAGAGAAGGCTGGAACTTTTGGACCTGGGTCATAGACTAGACCTGCAATGGATCCCCAAATTCTGAGATATCCAGCACTTGGGGTTCTGCTTTTTCCACTCCAATAGGGATCCCATTGCAGAAGATTCTTGAAAAGGGGAGAACACTGAGCCTGATACTTATTGACCCCAGAGCTGGAATGCCATGCTCCCTTCCCTTCTGTATATGTCATGATTCTATTTCCCCCCTCTGTACAGATTTATTTATTGAGGAGGTAGGCTGTAAATATTGTAATAAATATTCCTTTGATCCAGAAAAAAAAAAAAAATGGGCTGAGGGTGCAGCTCAGTGCAAGTGTGAGGCCCTGGGTTCAAACCCCAGTACAGAAAAAAAAAAAAGAAAAGAAAAAAGAAAGAAAGAAAAAAGAAAAGAAAAAGAGAAATAAAAAAAGGAGAAATGGCTGGCAATGTTGAAATGGTTAGGGTGGTTGGTGAAGAGGTATGGAATCAGAGTAATAGAAGTGGAACTTAGTATAGTGATACTATTGTTGTTGTTAGTTGCCAAGTCGGGTCCGACTCATAGTGACCGTCATAGTTTTCAATGGCTGTTTTGGGATTGCCTCAGGAGTGGATTGCCATGCCCTTCTCCAATTTTTGGGGTGCTGGGAATCAAACTCGAGACCTCAGAGACTGCAGAGTGGTGCTCTACCAATTGAGCTAAATCCCAGCCCCATAGTGATACTTGTTGTTGTTGTTAGGTGCCGTGGAGTTGGTATCTGACTCACAGGGACCCTCATAGGGTTTTCAATGGCAGACAGTTTCGGAATTGCCTTGGGAGTGGATTGCCAGGCCCTTCTCCCATTTTTGCGGTGCTGGGAATTGAACTCTGGACCTCAGAGACTGCAGCGCAGAGCTCTACCAACTGAGCTAAATCCCAGCCCTCATAGTGATACTAGTCAGGGTAATTATGGATCACCTGGAGGCTATGGGTAAAAAGGGTTGTAAAATGTAATGGAATTATCTTTTGGTAAGCTGTTGGGTCGAAGATGGGCAAATTATTTAAACTGAATGGTACAGAGCTACATAGACTATTCTCTATTGCAGGTTTTGTGGTATGAAAGTGGCTGGATTATAGTTGCTAATATTTCATTTAGGGTTTTTTTTTTTTTTCATTTTTTGTGGTACTTGTGGATTGAACCCATGGCCTCATGCATGCTAGGCAAGAGATCCACTACTGAGCTACACCTCACATCATTTATATATACATACATACATATATGCGCATATATATATATATATATATATATATGCCAGTGCCTTGCACATTCCTGGCAAGTGCTCTACCACTAGGCTGTACCCTCAGTCCATTTTTTATTTTGAGTCAGGGTCTCGATAAATTGTGTAGGCTGCTTCTGTCCTCATACTTGTGATCCTCCTGCCTCAGCCTCCCAAGTCATTGGGATTACTAGGTTTGTGCCATGATGCCGAGTTTATAGATTTCCTTTTAATGTTTATATATATGTGTGTGTGTATGAAAAAAGGTTTTGTTTTCTTTTTTGGTTGTAGTAGGGATGGAACCTAGGACCTTGTATACATTTTTTTAAATTTTGGGACAGGGTCTTGCTAAGTTGTGGAGGTTGGTTTTAAACTCACTATGTAGCCCAGGCAGGCCTTCAACTTTTGATCCTCCTGCCTGAGCCTTTGGAGAACCTGAGAATAGAAGTGAGTGCCACTAAGTCTGGCTAATTGTTGGGTTTTGATAACAGGGTTATAATAACCTATCAAAACAAGCTGGGATTTTTTTCCAAGTGTTTTATCACTCTGAAAGCATTTGGTCTAGTGTATTTTGGGCAGGGGATATCTTTGTATTTTTATTTTTGTTTAATTGATCTATTTAGATTTGCTACATTTTCTTAAGCCGATTTTGCCTATGTATATGTATGTTCATTTTTGAGTTTATTATTTTGGTGATTTCAGGAAATAAATGGTCAGTGTTGTGTATTAAGAGACTACAGTTTGCTTTCATGTTCTCGTTTTTTGTCTTGATATGAGCCAACGCTTTTATGCCTGTTTAAAAAATTATCCAAATACTTGGTAAAGACGGTAAGGCAATTTATTTATGAGGGGCTGTAGTGATAGGTATAGGGACCTCAGCAACAGGATCTTGCAAGTAAAGTGATTGGATTCAACTGATATATGCATACATATATATATACATATATATACATATATGCATATATATATATATATTTTCATTTCTTGTGGCAGCTATTTGTATGCACATTTTCCCCATTCCCATGTTAGTTATCATTTGATTTGAAAATCTCAGAGGCTGCACAGGGAAGAGCATACAGGACAGTTGGTGATGAATCGACCAAAAATAGAGGAAGTGAACGTTAAGCAGACTCACTGCAAAAATATTTGATACCAAGAACATACCAATTTGCCAACTGAAAGGCTTATTTCAATTCCGTAGACATCCGTGCAAACGTTTTACTGCTTGGATTGTGACGTACTGGGTGGAGGGCAATAATCACATTGTTAAAGGGCAGTGGCCCCTGGCAGTTTTTGTAAGCTATTTTCAAGTGTTAAGAGTGATAACGCAGGAATTTAAAACGGTTTGTCCAGAGCTAGACGAAAAAAGTACTGGGCTTAACAAAAGCTGAAAAGGATTTGTTAAGAATGAAATTCAGCCCTCGTTAAGTCTCTGATGTACCCAGATACGTGAAATGGGACTGCGCAGCTGATGGTACAAAGTTCCCAAGTTTTCTTAACTAAATTGGATTGCCTCCCTCAATTCCCAGCAGGATACGCCCCACCCAAATTCAGCATACAATTACTACCCTTTTTCCAGCCAGTTCACAAACGGCTTTGGATGCGACGTTTCCCGCCATTTCACTTCAAAGAGTGGTCAAATTTGTACTACTCCTCCCATTTCAACAGTCGTGGGAGGCCCGAGCCTACAACGTTTCCCCGGCCAACGAAGCAGCGGGATGAGACAGGCAGAAGACAGCACTACATCCCGAGTAGTGAGCAAAAAGGCGACTTATCAAGCGGTTCAGCAACTGCGGAAAACCGGGAGGGCGCAAAACCCCGCCGTCCGAGGGAAGGTAACACTGCAGTTAGCCAGCCCCGGCCCACAGCAGGAGGAACAAGCTCGGCTGTTCCAAGGCGGAGCAAAGGCTGGGGGCGGAGGGCGGCTTCGTGGTGCTCGACTCCGGATTGGTCGGCTCCAGGGAGCTGAGTGACGACAGCAGAGAAGAACGCCTGATTTGTGTGTTGGGAGCCGGCCGACTCGGAGAGCGCAGCGCGCAGGCGCAGCTGCTAAACTCCGCTCGCCCCTGCGCTCTGGCCCAGCTCTCGCGGACAAGTCCCGACATCGCGCGCCCCCCCTCCCGGGACCGCCCCCTCCTCCCCCTTGGCGTCGTCGAAGATAAACAATAGTTGGCCGGCGAGCCGCGAGTGAGTCTCCCGCCGCCGGATTCGGCGGGCTGCGTGGGACCGGCGGGATCCGGGCCAGCCGGCCATGGCGGGGCTCTACTCGCTGGGAGTGAGCGTCTTCTCCGACCAGGGCGGGAGGAAGTACATGGAGGACGTTACTCAGATCGTGGTGGAGCCCGAGCCGACGACGGAAGAAAAGCCGTCGCCGCGGCGGGCTCTTGCTCAGCCGTCGCCTCCGCAGCGGTCTTCGCCCGCTCTTGTTGGTGGCGGAGTCGCCCGGAAAGGCCCGGCGGCGGCAGCCAGAGATGCTCGGGACGCTTCCCCGGACGCCGGGGCCTCGCCAGGAGCCGGCCGCTGCTGTCGCCGCCGCTCGTCGGTGGCATTCTTCGCTGTTTGCGACGGACACGGCGGGCGGGAGGCGGCACAGTTTGCCCGGGAGCACTTATGGGGTTTCATCAAGAAACAGAAGGGCTTCACCTCCTCCGAGCCAGCGAAGGTCTGCGCTGCCATCCGCAAAGGTTTTCTCGCTTGTCACCTCGCCATGTGGAAGAAACTGGGTAAGTTCCCTGGCTTGTTTGGCGCCCGCCTCTTCTTTTCAGGCAGTTCAAGGCTTTTATAGCATCAGCACCGCGTGGGCCCCGGCACCGAGAGCGCTTATCAGTCAAGGGGTGTGAGTGAAGACTCTCCCCGGCGTAAATAGCGCTTGTCCCGGTGGAGGTCCGGGCACACGAAGCGGCCTTGGGAAAGAAAGATAGGATTGCTGTCTCCCAGCAACCGCTGCCCGCTTTACTTCCCCTCTCTGAGGATCCCCTCTCCCTTCGCTCGTTTACTTTGGTGTTAGCCAGCGAAAAAGTGTTTGAAACCCGGCGCCAGTTTTTGACCAAAAGATAAATGGGTAAATTGAAGAGACGTTCCTGTGTGGCCCGGGCGAAAGAAGCGGGAGGTGGCAAAAACTGGAATGCTTCATTAATTAGCATCTGTCATAATTTTGCTCTTCGCGGACTTGTCCCTCTCGGTTGCCTCCTACCGGTGGTGTCAGTTCTCCAAATCCACCTCGATGGCCTCGTAGGAGTAAAGTGAAAGCTGATTTAGGACTGAAATGCAATCAGCCGGCACCCTCAAGGTTTTGGAAGGAATTCTCTTGTGGTGGTCATGTTTTAGCATTATAAGCTTGTACTGCTTATGAAAAATAAAAGCGCGAATGTATTGTTAAACTGGCCCCATGTTAGGGGTGTGTGTTAAGTTTTACCAGGGCTTTTCTTTTTCTTTTTTTTGGGGGGGTAGTTGCTTTCAAATTTCAACTAGCTTTCAAAAGTTCCTAATTAAAAGTAGTATGAGTTGTCAATGCCTATCACAGTAGCAAGCGGTAAGGAGTCATTGTATGCTAAAAGAAATGTTGTTAGGTGCCGTCGAATCGGGTTCGACTCACAGCGACCCTCATAGAGTTTTCAGTGGCTAATTGTTTCGCGACCGCTTCGGGAGTGGATTGCCACCACCTCCTCTCGTTTTTTGCGGTGATGGGGATTGAACCTGGGTTCTCAGAGAGTGCAGCGTGGCACTCTACGAACTGAGCTATACCCCAGCCCGCAAAAGGAAATAAATACCTTAATTTCTAAAAATTCGGTTTAGTTGTAGTTTCATCCATAGTTTGGATGTTTCTTAAGGTAGCCAGTAAAATTTCTCCATGCAACGTGTATTACCATACGGGATTATAGTTGTTTACCTATTGCTGTAAATGGCACACATCTTTGTTAGAGAAAAGAAGTGATTTTTTTTGTCATTAAAGAAACCTCTTTGTTGATAGCATAATAAAATTATTTTCAGGAGAGGAACAGAGATACAGAGAAAAGAGTGTTACAGATTTCTGAAATACAGAACAATTTTAGAAAGGTATTGTCATAGAGCTGGAGGTTAGCTGGTTTGAAAGTCTGTTTTCCATTTGCTTGCCTTTTGCCAAGAAGTATGTGATTGACTCAAAGACCAACCACTAGGCCTTTTTGGAGGCGGTTCCCATCCAATCCTAGGGGTCCCTGTTACGGATCTATTAGGTTTTTGTGTAAGCAGAGTAGAGCTGAAAGCATTGTTATGTATTCTAGAAGTATATCATTGACTGCAGAGAAGCTAAAAGTGGACAGCAAGGGAGCAAGATAGAGGAAGATTAGACACAAAGAATTTTGAGTCCTGTTTGTTTTGCAGTATTTTTGGAACAATGAATTTGCCATATGTTTTGAACTTTAAGGATTTAAAAGCTTTTTAAGATGGGATCGACTCAGGAGACTGAGGCAGGAGGATGGCAGGTTTGAGGCCAAAGGCAGCCTGTATAACTTAGAAGCTGTCTCAAGATAAAAAAATAAACAAGGGGCTGAGGGTGCAGCTGAGTGGTAGATCACTTGAAAATTATGTGCAAGACCCTGAGTTCAGCCCCAGTACTTCCAAAAAGGAAAAAAAAAAAAAAAAAAGCCTTTTAAGATTTGAGCTTTATAACTGGAGGGTTTGTTTTTGGTTTTGTTTTTTAATTTTCTTGGTGCTGGAGATTGAACCCAGGGCCTCTCACATGCTAAATACAAACTCTACCACTGAGCTACAATCCCAGCCCCTTTAGCATTTTTCAGTAAAGTAGGGGCTATGTTGTTAAATAGCAATGTGTATTTTTAAAATATACATTTAAAATATACAAAAAATACTTTTTGAAGTTTTCATGCTTATGATACATGGCTTAGAGTCTTAAACTCAGACACATGTTGAAGTTTACTTTGTACTGTAGCTAAACCTCAAACTCTAGGCTCAGAAGTTGAATGAAAAAAGAATATTCTGAATATATGAGAATCTTGACATAGAAAGTGAAAACCTAAAAAATTATTTCAGTTCTCAAGTTGTTTTCAGCTCCTCATTTTCTATAAAATAAACTCAGCAGTTTGTAATCTATAGGCCAACTCCTTTCCAGTCCAAATTCAGTCTTCCTGTTCAGTTGTATTCATTAGCCATGTTTTTATCATATTAGTTTATTCACCTTTTTCCTGGGCACTTAAAATATTCTATTTCTTGGATTCCTGCACCCGTAACCTTCAAATATATTTATCATACAGACGCCAAGTGAATGTTTTCTTCTGTAGAGACTTTAGTTTCTTTGGAATTGAGCATCCTTTTTTCTACTTTTGAAGTGCTCATTGGTTAGCAGCAGCTTCCAATTTGCTCTCCAGAACTATTATTATTATTTCGGTGCTGGAGATTGAACACATGGCCTTGCACATGCTAAGCATCCCCTCCACCACTGAGCTGCTATCCTAGGCCCCTATGAGGACCCCAAAGAACGTTTGTTTATGTGGGCTACATCTACCAAATTTACTACATGAGAAAATTTTTAAATATTCCTTTTTTTTTTTTTTTTTTTTTTTTGAGATAGGATCTCACTAGGTATTCCAGGCTGGCCTTAAACTTTCTGTATAGCTCTGTTGTGACCTCAGATTTGCATTCCTCCTGCTTCAGCCTTCCCTGTGCCTGGATTACAGGCATGAACCATCAAGCCATACCACCCTGGTGTCCAATCCTATCTAAATTAAGCAAGGTTGGGCCTGTTTAGTCCTTTGATGAGAGACCACCTGGGAATATCTGTCTGGTGCTGTAGGTTAGGGAGAAGGACCTGGCAGCCTAATGCTGAAAAATATCAGCCATTGAAAACCCTATGAATAGCAGCACTGACATAGTACTGGGTATAGCACGGTGTCTGGAGTGTTTCATTCTCTTGTACATAGCATTGCTATGAGTTAGGCCTGACTCAGTGGCACCTAACAACAACAACAAGATCATTATATGTAGATATATTTTTCATTAAAAATAGCTTTTTCCCCAAATAAAAAATATTAGTGAGAAGAGTGTGGCATTGTTTTGTATTTTTGCAAATCTCTCTTGATGGCTAGCTTAATAGAAGACAGCTAAATTCTCATATCTGGTTCTTCACTCAAGCCTCTTGTGCTATTTGGTTGAAGTGTATAAAGAAAAAGCAACTGCTCACACAGATGTAGTGGGGAAAAAGAATATTTTATTAGTTTTTCCAGATAATTGAACATTCTTTATCAAAGTGGTATTTTCTAAAGATTTGTTGAATTGGGATCTGAAACCTCACTAATGAACTTTTTGTACTTCTACATTAAGATTCATTGATCTGGGCCTTTTTGTTTGTTTGTTTGTTTTTTGCAGTTCTAGGGGCTTGAGTCCAAGGCCTGGTGCATACTTTGCTAGCACTCTAACAATGAACTGCACTCTTAGCCCTGTTTTTTATTTTTTATCTTGAAATGAAGTCTTGCTAAGTAATGCAGGCTGCCTCTGCCATGGTGCCCAACCTATCTTGCACTTTGAATAATTCTTTTACGCAGTGTGATTTTGATATGGTGCATCAGTCATTTGGAAAATAATGATGCATTGTTATTGTTGTTGTTAGGTGCCAGCGAGTCAGTATCCGACTCATAGTGACCCTCATAGGGTTTTCAATGGCAGACTGTTTCAGGATTGCCTTGGGAGTGGATTGCCAGGCCCTTCTCCCATTTTTGCGGTGCTGGGAATTGAACTCTGGACCTCAGAGACTGCAGCGCAGCGCTCTACCAACTGAGCTAAATCCCAGCCAATGATGCATTGAGTTATGAATATTTTCTAAATATTGATGTATTTCATTATATAATATAAAATAAATCACATTTGAGTCACAACACATAAACCATATTTGTCAGGTGGTGCACACCTATAATCCGAACAAGTCGGGAGGCTGAAACAGGAGGATTGGGAGTTGAGGCCAGAGGCAGCCTTTGTAGCTTAACAAGACCCTGACTCAAAGTTTTAAAAAAATTAAAAATGGGCTGAGGGTATAGGCCCATGGCAGAACATTTGCAAAGTATGTGTGAGGCTCTGGGTCCAACCCTTAAGTACTGCAAAAAATAAATAAATAAATAAATAATAAATCATATTTGTTAATGTAAATGATGTCATCAGAAGTCTTTATTGGCAACAAATACTGTCAGTTTCCTTGATGCAAAAGGCTATCTTAGTTTTCTTTAAAAAACCTGATAGTATTTGTTGCCAATGCCTTTCTCTCTCTCTCTCTCTCTCTCTCTCTCTCTCTCTCTTTCTTTCTTTCTTTTGTGGTACCCAGGGGTTGAACTGAGGGTCTCACATCACACATGCCGGGCCACTGAGCCATACCTCTAGCCCGTTTTTATTTTTTTTATTTGATGATAGGGTCTCATTAAGTTCCTTAGGCTGCCTCTGGCCTCAAACTTGTGATCCGCCTGCCTCAGCCACCCGAGTCACTGGAATTACCACAGGCACCACAGCACTCTGCCCCGCCACTTTTTTTTTTTCTTCTGAACAGGCTTTAGCGATATTGCCCAGGGTATCCTTGAGCTCTTGGCTTTTTACAGTTCTTACAGTGTATCTCGTCCTTCCCATATTTAGGGCTGAATTATATTCCATTATATGTGTACTACACTTATTCATTCATCTATTGATGGATATTTGGGTTGTATTTTAGCTATTGTGAATAAGGCTACTGTGAACATTGGTGTCCAAGTAACTGATCTTGTCCCTGTCTTCAGTTCTTTTGGATATAAACCTGGAAGTGGAATTACTAGATCATATGGTAATTCTGTGTTTAACTTTTTGAGGAATTGCCAAATTGTTTCCACAGCAGCCTTACCATTTTACACTCCTACCACCAAATATGGGGCTGGGATTTAGCTCAGTTGGTAAAGCGCTGCTCTGCAGTCTCTGAGGTCCCGAGTTCAATTCCCAGCACCACAAAATGGGAGGAGGACATGGCAACGCACTCCCAAGGCAATCCCAAAACAGTCAGCCATTGAAAACCCTGTGAGGGTCACTATGAGTCGGACTCTACTTGATGGCACCTAACAACAACCACCACCAATACATGAGGGTTCTAATTTGTCCATATCCTTGCCAACGCTTATTTTCCATTTTAGAAATACAAGCCTTCCTAATGTATACGAATGATTTTCTGATTGATTGATTGACAGGTCTCACTATATAGCCTAGGCTGACCTGGAATTCAGAATCCTCCTGCCTCTACCTCCCAAGGGCTTCTGTTGCAGTTGTGTACCACCATGCCTGGCCTTTTGTATTTATTTGTGTTGGGAGGGGAGTGGTGTTTTTTTTTGTGTGTGTGTGGTACTAGAATGCTGAACCCAGGGTTTCATGCATCCTTTGCAAGCACTCTGCCACTGAGCCGTATCCCCAGCCCATTTTTTACTGTTTTATCTTGAAACAAGATCTAACTAAGGTGTGCAGGCTGCCTGTGGCCTTGAACTTACAGTGCTCCTGACTCCTGACTCCTGTAATCACTGGGATTACAAGTACGTGCCACTGTGCCTGGCCTGGCTTTATATTTTTATATGATGCCTTCTCTGTGTACTTAAGCCTTTCTTAACTTATTTGATTAATAATGTAAACGTGACCTCTAAGAGGATCTTGACTTTGGGGCCAGCCTGGGCTACAAAATAACAATAATTAATATTAATATAGTTAATATAAATTATTAATAAAATATTGGAACATAGCCTCAATCATTCATTTATATATTATCTGTAACTACTTTTATTCTATATCAGCAGAATTTAGTAGTTGGCAACAGAGACCATGTTTTGCAAAGCCAAAAATATTCCTCTAGCCCTTTATAGAAAAAGTTTGCTGCTGCTGCTGCTGTGCTGTACTAAGAGAACAGTTGCTGGTTCATGGGGTACGTACATCTTGGACTTTACTAGATACTGCCAAATTACGCAAGTGTTTGTACGAGTTTATTTCCCCCATGAAGTATAGGAGAATATAGTTCTTCCACCTTTTTGGCAATATATATGTTGTCAAACTGCATTTTATTTCAGTCTGGTGGATATGAAATTGTATCTCATTGTGGTTTAAATTTTATTTATTTACTTATTTATTTATTTTTTGAGACAAGGTCTCTCTATGTAGTCCAGACCAAAGCCCAGGTTGACCTCAGAGTTTTGATTTTCCTGACTCATCTTCCTAAGTGCTTCTTTTTCTTTTCTCTTTTTTTCTCAGTACTGGGTGGTTGAACCCAGGACCTCTCTCATGCTAAGAAAATACCCTACCACTGAGGTGCACCCCATGCCCGTTTTTATTTTTTATTTTTGAGTTGGCATCTTGCTAAATTGTGCAGGATGCCTCTGGCCTTGAACTTGTACTCCTCTTGCCTTAGCCTCCCAAGTAGCTGGGATTGCAGGCATGTGCCTCTGTGTCCAGTTTACTTTATAGCTTGTTTTGTTTTGTTTTTTGAAAGATCTTTTAGTGTTTGTGCATATTGAGATTGAATTGTTTTCTAGCTGATTTGTAGAAGTTTTGTTTTGTTTTGTTTTTGTTTTTGTTTTTATGGACTTCAGATACTTGCCCTTTGTTGTAGAGATTGCAGATATTTTTTGGTTTTTAGCCTGTCTCTTCACTTCATGATGTTTATTAGTGAACAAAAGATCTTAAATTTAGTATAGTTTTATTAATCATTTCCTTTATAATTCATGGATTTGAGTATATAATTTGAGTTCTATAGAAGAAATATTTCTGTAAAGTTACAAAGGTATTTTTGTGTTTTCTTCTAAATGTTATTCATTTTTCCTTTTCATAATTCTCATACCATTTTTGTTTTTGAGACAAAATCTCACTATTTACCTTAGACTGGCCTTGAACTCATGATCCTTGTGCCTCAGCCTCCCAAGTGCTGAGATTTCATTTTTCTCCTTTATTTATACATGCACCGTGTAATACAGTAGCCACTGGGTACATGTGATTATTTCATTTTAAAAAAGCTTTATTGAGATATAACCAACATGAAAACAAATGGTATTTATTTGTTTGTTAGTTTGTGGTACTGGGGAGTTGAACCCAGGGCCTCACACATACTTTGTAATTTCTCTACCACTGAGCTGCACCCCTAGCCTCTATTTTTTACCTTGAGATTGGATCTAGCTAAGTCATGCAGGCTGATTCTGGTCTTGAACTCGTAATCCTCCTGACTCAGGCTGAGTCGCTGAGATTACAGGTATATAACCACCATGCCTGCCAAATGGTACATATCTAAATTTTACTATTTGGGATGTGTGTGTGGCTGTCAAACCATCATGACAATCAAGATAATAAGCATCTATCATTCCCAGAAGTTTGCTTGTGCTTATTTAGAATTACATTTGGCCCTCTGGATGTACAGATCTTGCATCTTCAGATTCAACCAACCATAGATCAAAAATCTACAGGGAAGAAAAAGTGCATCTGTACTGAACATGTACAGACCTTTTTAATGTCATTCCCTAAACAATACAGTATAACAACTGTTTATATAGAATTTGTATTGTATTAAGCTGCAACAGTGGGCTTAAACATCAAAAAAATTGTGTGCCTGGCACAGCGTCCAGGAGTGTTTTGTTCTGTTATACATAGAGTTGCTATGAGTTGGATCCAACTTGATGGATACCCTTAACAACAAGGTATTAAGAATAATCTAGAAGGCTGGGTGCAGTGGTGCACGCCTGTAATCCCAGTGACCTGGGAGGCAGAGGCAAGAGGATCACAAGTTTGAGACCAGAGGCAGTGTGCATAACTTAGTAAGACCTTGTCTCAAAAAAAGTAAAAAAAAAAAAAAAGTCTGGGAGTACAGCTCAGTGGTCTAGCACTTGCAAAGCATGCAAGCGGGTGGCCCTGGGTTCAACCCCCAGTGCCGGAAAAAAAAAAAAAAGAAAGAAAATCTAGAGATGATTTAAGGTATATGGAAGGAAATGTGTAGTTTATATGCCATTTTATATAAGGGACTTTGTTC
The DNA here is from genome assembly GCA_007922755.1 of Pedetes capensis. NCBI lineage: Eukaryota > Metazoa > Chordata > Mammalia > Rodentia > Pedetidae > Pedetes > Pedetes capensis. Next base: position 24,559 of record VMDO01005581.1, read on the forward strand.
CTTTGAAGATTTTGGTATCTGTCTGGGTCCTGGAAACAGTTCTCAGATACCAAGGGACCACTGTACTCTTTACTGCTTTCCCCAGCCTTCTTCATTCCCAGGCAACCACTGATCTTTCTGTCTTGTTGATTATTTTTCTTTTCTTTTCGTTTCTTTTTTTTTGTGTGTGTGGTACTGGGGGTCGAACCCAGGGCCTTGCGCTTGCTTGCTCTGCAAGTGCTGGACTACACCCTTAGCCCATTTTCTTACTCTTTTTGAGACAGGGTCTTGCTAAATTATGCAGACTGCCTCTGGTCTGGAGCTTGCTGCCTCCGCCTCCCCAGTTGCTGGGATTACAGGCGTGCGCCACTGCTCCTGGCTGATTATTTTCTTTTCTAACATTTTATGTAAGTGGACTCTTAATGATATATATTCCTTTGTCTTCCTTATCTCAGCATAATAATTTTGAGGTGCATGCAGGTTATTGCATGTGTTTAATAGTTTATTCATTTTTATTGTTGAGTACTACAGTTTTGTTATCTGTTTACCTGGTAATGGACTTCAGGACTGTGCAGTTTTTGGCCGTCACAAATAAAGCTTTCTTTTTCTTTTCTTTTCTTTCTTTCTTTTTTTTTTTCTTCTTTTTGTGAGATTGAACCCAGGTCCTTGACCACATGAAGCAAGCAACTCCATCTCTGAGCTACAACCCAAGCCCCCAACTGTCAAGCATCTTTTTTTCTTTTCTTTTCTTATCTTTTGTTTGTTTGTTTGTTTGTTTGTTTTGTGACAAAGTCTCCTATTTAGTCCAGTCTGGTCTTGAACTCACAATCCTTCTGCCTCAACCTCTTGAGTGCTGGGATTGCAGGTGTGTACCACCATGTGTAACATAAAGCATTTTTTACTAGTAGAATGACCACTGATAAATGCGGAAGGAATGATAAAATTAGAAAATTACATTTGGTAACCATAATAATTAGTTCAGCTAAGAAACATCAAATAATAGTAACAGTAGTGGATGAAAGTTTGAGAAACAGAATTATATTAATTTCCTGGGGGTGCTATACCAAATTACTAAAAACTGGGTGGTTTGAAACAATAAGAATTGATTCTTTCATGATTTTGGAGGCCAGAAGTCTGAAATCAAGCTACCATCAGAATTGGTTCCTTTTTGGAGGATCTGAGGGAGGATCTGTTCTGTGCCTGTGTTCTAGCTTCTGGTGGCTACTAGCAATCCTTGCCATATCTTGGTGTGTCATTCAGTTTTAGCCTCCATCTTTATATTGTCTCCTCTGTGTCTTTTCCCCTTCTCTCTTGTAAGGACATTTGTCTTTGGAGCTAGTGCCCATTCTAATCCAGGATAATCTCTTTTTAATATTCTTAACCTATTTACATCTGCAGAGACTCCCCCCCAATAAGGTCACATTCACAGGTTTTGGGTGGATATATCTTTTCATGGGGGGTGCCATTCAGTCTACCAAAAGGATATTTACATTATCTTAGATTACCTCCCTACAAAATAATTAATTACAAAGGAAAAAGATTAACTTTACAATGGAGAAACTGGCTAGACACCATTTTGGCATAGTGGTGCACACCTGCAATCCCAGCACTCGGTAGGCTAAGGCAGGAGGATCATGAGTTTGAGGCCAGCCTGTGGTACGTAGTGAAACTCTGTCTCAGAAAACCAAAAGATAGAAAACTAAAAAAAGGTTATTAAAGGTAGCAGTAGTTTTAATGGGCCAAGTTGAAATTGTGTATTGCCTGTAATGAGAAGATCATTACAGTTAATGATAAAACTAATATGGTATTTATATTCTGTCCTTTCAGTAGGATTTTGGTTGGGAGAATGTGTTTAGACTTGGTCTGCCATTATGAACTACAAATTGTAGTTTAGTATTACAGAATTGTTGAATGTCACTGAATTTAATTAGACAATATAGGGTTCAGAATTAAATATATGGGGCTTCTGCCACTGAGTTATCTCAAGTTTCTTAACTATTCAAAATACTGACTTCCTTATCTATAAGATGAAAATAATGGGAATGATATTATCTATCTCAGAATTATTTGAGGTAATACATGTGAAGCTCTTAGAATAAAATCTTGTGCATAGTGACTGCTCAATAAATGTTGGGTTTTGAGTATTCAAAAGTTACTTCAAAAACAAGTCAAGTAGCTATTTTTGAACAGATTAATAAGCAAATGCTAAATGACTGCTAACTATTGTCAAAACTTAAAACAGAGCTTGGTCTTGGGTTTTATCCCTAGCACCACAAACAAAACAAAACAAAACAAAATTTAATGTACCATTGCCTCCAATGTAGGTAAGATGAAGAGTTATGTGGAAGTAGTAAACCTATCCTGTAGTATATTTCCTCCAGTATTGGTTTGAGTGTTTTATTATAATTTATTATTATGTTAAATAATGGATTAACAAATCCTTGAGTAGTTTTCAAAGAATTTTCTTTAATTTTTTTCCTATGATAATTTCAGTGTTACTGTCCTAAGTAAAAAAATGTTGCTCTTTGTATTCTGACACTATATTAATGTTTATAACTAGAAGAGTTAAATATTTTATTTTATTCTCTTTACAGCAGAATGGCCAAAGACTATGACAGGTCTACCCAGCACATCAGGGACAACTGCCAGTGTGGTCATCATACGGGGCATGAAGATGTATGTAGCTCATGTAGGTGACTCAGGGGTGGTCCTTGGAATTCAGGATGACCCGAAGGATGAGTTTGTCAGAGCTGTGGAAGTGACACAAGACCATAAGCCAGAACTTCCCAAGGAAAGAGAACGAATTGAAGGACTTGGTGGGAGGTAATCATTCTGCTGTTCCGTATTTCTTTCTCTCTCTCCTTTTTTTTTTTTTTTTTTTTTTTTTCTTGAGACAGGATTTTGCTATGTACCCTAGGCTAGCCTCAAATTTACTAGGTAGCTCAGGCAAGTCTGGAACTTGTGATTCTCATGCCTTAGCCTCCCAAGTATTGAGATTACACTTATGCTACTTCTTTTAATTAGGTTGATTTTAATTAGGTTGATTTCTTAGTAATATGGAGTGTTTAGTTTACCTGATGCAAAAACCCTAGTGTATTCATATTTATCTTATTATTTTGAATTGACTATTTTATTTCCAAGAATGGTTCCAAAGAGAAAATAATTTTTCATTAGCCCTCAAGTAACAATATCTACAAGGTTTTATTGAGAATCTTTTACATAAGCTGGGCATGGTGGCCTGCAATCCCAAGTGACTCAGTAGGCAGAAGCAGGCAAGTTCAAGACCAGAGGCAGTCTGCATAGTTTAGTGAGATCCAGTCTCAGAATAAAAAGTGAAAAAAAAAAAGAAATGGGCTTGGGGTATATCTCAGTGGTATACCACTTACAAAGCATGCGCGTGAGGCCCTGGGTTCAATCCACCAGAACTGGAAAAAAAATGTCTTTTACATAAATACAGATCAACATGACCTTCAGAATGTGAACATAGCAAAGCAGTTAGTCTACATGATGTGACTTTCAGATGTTGTTTTCACAGATTTTTTATTTATTTATTTATTTTTTTTGGATGATGGTGCTGGAGTTCTTTATCAATCTTGTATCTTATGTCTGTTGGATTTTGTACCACACATATAGTAAGACAAATGTTTAGTGAGATGACTAGCATTGTTTTACATTTTTGTAAGTTTCTTTAATGTTTGGCTTAATAGGTGACAGTTAAAGTCTATCTTTTTCTGTATTCATTCCATCATGATGTTATTTTGGTTGTAATAGCTGAAATAAATCAGTCTTAGTGTACAGTTGGAAAGGGGAGGAGTATTTTAATAGCTTCTACATGTATTCTTTGTTACTATTCTAAAACTCAAGAAATAGTAATTTCTTAAGGGTTATAATGTAGTATCTGAAACTACATCAATGAAATTCTTATCCTCTTTGGGCCATTGGCTTGTCAATTAAGAGCCATTGGTTGAATTATGTTTTTAATACACATGAGTTTTAAAATTGTTGCTGTCGAGTTGAGTCGGACTCATAGTGACCCTGTACAGCAGATCGAAACACTCCCGATTCTGTGCCAGGCACATGATCTTATTTATATTTAAGCCCATAATTGCAGACACTGTGTCAGTCCATCTTGTGGAGGGTTTTCCCTTTCTTCGTTGACCTGCCACTCTCCCAAACATGATATCTTTCTCCAGTGATTGATCTCTCCTGACTACATGTCCGAAATACATAAGACGCAGTCTGGCCATTCTTGTTTCTAAGGAGCACTCTGGTTGCACTTCTTCTAGGATAGATCTATTGGTTCTTTTGGCAGTTCATGGTATATTTTTCTTTAGAACACTTTTAAATTCATAGCAAAATTGAGTGGGAAACATGGTTCCCATATATTCCCTGCCCCTCTTCCTTTGTGCATATTGTTGTTATATGCCATTAAGTCGGATCCAACTCATAGTATAACAGAAAGAAACACTCCCCACCACTGTGTCAGTGCTTCTCTGCTATTCCTAGG
>VMDO01005581.1:29144-56644 GCA_007922755.1 Pedetes capensis
TTTTTTTTTTTTTTTTTTTTTTTTTTTTTTTTTTTTTTTTTTTTTTTTTTTTTTTTTTTTTTTTTTTTTTTTTTTTTTTTTTTTTTTTTTTTTTTTTTTTTTTTTTTTTTTTTTTTTTTTTTTTTTTTTTTTTTTTTTTTTTTTTTTTTTTTTTTTTTTTTTTTTTTTTTTTTTTTTTTTTTTTTTTTTTTTTTTGCGGAACTGGGGGTTGAACCCAGGGCTTCACACTTGCATGCTCTACAAGTGCTGGACCACTGAGCTGCACCCTCAGCCAATTTTTTAACTTTTTGAGACAGGGTCTCGCTAAGTTATGCAGCCTGCCTCTGGTCTCGAGCTTGTGATCCTCCTGCTTCTGCCTCCCGAGCCGCTGGGATTACAGGCATGTGCCACCGTGCCTGGCTTCATAGGGTTTTCAATGGCAGAGTATTTTGAGATTGCTTTAGGAGTGGATTGCCATGTCCTTTTCCCATTTGTGCAGTGCTGGGGATTGAACCCATGGCCTCAGAGAGCGTAGAATAGCACTCTTATTAACTGAGCTAAATCCCAGCCCCCATCATGCATAGTTTTCCCCATTATCAACATCCTTCACCAGAGTGGCACATTTGCTTTAACTGATGAATCTGTATTGACACATCATTATCACCCAAAGTCAGTAGTTTACCTTAGGGTTCTTTCTGGCTGTTGTATTTTCTATGAGTTTAAACAAATATATTCTGTGTATTTGTATAGTTGTTGTTAGGTGCCATCAAGTGACCCTATGTACAACAGACCAAATACTTCCCCAACACTATGCCACGCCCAGTACTATATCAGTGCTTCTTTGCTATTCATAGGGTTTTCAATGGCTGATTGTTTTGGAAGTGGGTTGCCATGTCCTTTTCCCTAGCCTGCAGCACCTGGTATTCCCAGGTGGTCTCCCATCCAAGGACTAACCAGGCTGATCCTGCTTAACTTCTGAGATGAGGCAGGATTAGATGCCTGCCTCATGGCTGCAGGCATTTGTATATATATGCATTTGTTGTTCTTGTTAGGTGCTGTTGAGTCCGACTCATAGTGACCCTCATAGGGTTTTCAGTGGTTGAATATTTTGTGATTGTTTTGGGAGTGGCCTGCCATGTCCTTCTACCATTTTTGCAGTGCTGGGCTTTGAACCCAGGGCCTCAGAGAGCAGTGAGCAGCACTCTACCAACAGAGCTAAACCCCAGCCCAGTATGTTTGTGTTTGTGTATGTGTTTGTATGTGTGTTTTGTGACACTAAAGGGTTGAACCCAGGGCCTCATGCAAGTGCTCTACCACTGAGCTGCATCCCCTGCCCATGTTTTACTTTTTATTTTGAATCAGGGTCTCACTAAGATATTCGGGCTGCCTCTGACCTCAAATTCACAATGCTCTTGCCTCTGCCTTCCAAATTGCTGGGATTATAGGCATGTGCCACTATGCCCGGCGTATTCTGTGAGTTTAAACAAATATATAATGACATGTAACCACCATTTTAGTATCATACAGAGTAGTTTCACTGCCCTAAAAATTGTCTATGTTAGCCAGGCGTGGTGGTACATGCCCATAATCCCAACACTCTGGATGCTGAGGCAGGCAGATCAGGAGTTTGAGGCAAGTCTGGGCTATGTGGAGAAACCTTATTTCAACAAAACAAAACAAAACAAATACTATACTATTTATCCACTCCTTACTTTTGGAAATCACTGATCTTTTTATTGTCTCCATAGTTTTTCCTTTTCTAGAATGTCATATGGTTGGAACTTACAGTATGTCATGAATGATTTTGTAATATATGCATTTATTATTTGGAAAATACTGGTCTGCCAAGTTATGCAAATCTTTAAAATATTGATATATTTTATTATATAATATGGTATATAGTCATGCAGCCTCTCAAAAACTCCACTGTATGTACATGATTTTAGAATTATTGTGAAAAAGGCACTGTGGTACACATCTGCCATCCCAGTGACTCAGGAGGCTGAGGCAGGAGGATCATGAGTTTGAGACCAGAGGCAATCTATGCAACGTAGCAAGACCCTGTCTCAAAATAAAAACTAGAGAAGAGGTTGAAGGGACTGGGAATGTAGTCAGTGGTAGACCACTAGTATGTGCAAGGCCCTGGGTTTGATTCCCAGCACCACCAAAAAATAAATAAATACATTTTGCTGGGTGTGTTGATGCATGCCTATAATCCAACATCTGAGAGGCAGGGACTGGAGGGTCAATGTGAGTTTGAGGCTTACCTGGTCTACCTAGTGAGTTTCAGGCTAGCATGGGCTCCACAGTGATACTCTGTCTCTAACAAACAAGTAAAAAACTGAAAAGAGGCTGGGGTTGCAGCTCAGTGGTAGAGCACTTGCCTAGCATGCATAAAGCCCTGGGTTCAATCCCAAACACTACAGGATTAGATTTAAAAAAAAGAATTATTGTGGAAAAAAGTTAACTTTATATACCCCCCTAAAAAACTGTTAGGGTTTAGCTCAGTTGGTAGAATGCTGCTCTGTGCTCTCTGAGGCCCTGGGTTCAGTCCCTAGCACTGCAAAAATGGGAGAAGGACATGGCAGGCCACTCCCAAAACAATTCCAAAATAATCAGCCATTGAAAACCCTATGAGGGTCACTGTTAGTTGGACTCAACTCAGTGGTACCTGACAACAACAAAAATCTTGGGATCCCTGAGGGATCCCTAAGGTGTGCCTTTGAGAACCACTTTCCTAATATTTATGTAGTTTTATATTTTACGTTCTTTTTTTTTTTTTTTTTTTTTTTTTGAGGTACTGGGGGTTGAACCCAGGGCCTCATGCTTGCATGCTTTACAAGTGCTGGGCCACTGAGCTGCACCCCCAGCCCATTTTTTTTTTACTTTTTGAGACAGGGTCTCACTAAGTTACACAGACTGTCTCTGGTCTTGAACTTGCGATCCTCCTGCCTGTGCCTCCCAAGCCACTGGGATTACAGGCGTGTGCCACTGCGCCTGGCTCATCATATTTTACATTTTGATGTTTAGTCCCTTCTGGAATTTAAAAAATCTGAATAGTATAGTAGGAATACAGTTTAAATTTTTTTCTAGATGTCTGCTAGTAGCTACTTGAGCAAGTATACACCTTTTCTTTACTGCTTAGCAGGCTGACTATGCTTAATACCCTTCCTCAGTGGGCAGAGGACCCTGAGTTCACCCTCTCTTTGCACTGTTTCTCTGATTAAGATAAACACTGGGTGTGATGGTGCACATCTGTATTCTCAGTACTCAGGAGACTAAGGCAAGAGGATCATGAGTACAAGGCTCATTTGCCTAGTAAGTTCCAGGCCAGTGTGGACTGCATAGCAAGACTGTGTCAAACAAATAAATTAACGATAAAACCAAAATGTCAGGGTTAGCTCTGTTATAGGGGAACGTTGCTTATTGTAGAATGATTCTTGAATGGAACTGCATCTGGGTAAGGAAGAATTGAACAAATGATAAATTTCTGTTTGGAAGCATAGACTTTGGCTTCCTTATATGCATGCTGTTTCACTTGTGTAAGGACCTGGTAGCTATAGTTGTGTTATAAGACACTGGTTCCTGTGTCACATGAAGCATACCTAACTTTGACCTTGTGGCTTTGTTTACTTAAAACTGAGCTGTCAAGGAATAGGAGAAAATCTTTGCATCCTACACATCTGACAGAGGACTAATTTCTAGAATTAAGAAAGCAAATCCCAAGGCAATAAATAATCCAATACACAAGTGGGCAAAGGAACTGAACAGACAGTTCTCAAATGAAGAAGTTCATAAGGCCATGAAGCACATGAAAAAATGCTCAGTATCCCTAGCTATTAGGGAAATACAAATCAAAACAAATCTGAGATTCCACCTAACTCAGTAAGAATGGCCAACATCATCCAAACAAATAATAACAAATGCTGTTGAGGTTGTGGAGAAAAAGGAACCCTCTTACACTGTTGGTGGGACTGTAAGTTGGTTCAACCATTTTGGAAATCAATATGGAGACACCTTAGTAAACTAAAAATAGAACTGCCATACGACACAGCTATACCACTACTGGGAATATACTCAAAGGGAGATAAGTTATCATACCACAGAGACACCTGCAACTCCATATTCAGTGCAGTGCTTTTAACAATAGGAAGGATATGGGACCAACCAAAGTGCCCATCAACAGAAGAATGGATAAAAAATTATGGTACATATTCACAATGGAATACTACTCAGCAATAAGAAAACTGAAATAACACAAGCTCAAAAAGAGAAATACCATTTGTTTTCACTCATGCGGGAGCTGAATCTTACTAAAAGGAAGAAAAAATCCTTTACATAAGTTGATATATAAAAAATGCACAATTAAACTTAGCAAAAAAGGGACAACATAAAAAGTAGAAAGAAGGGAGGGAACTAGCAGAGGAAAGCAAAGATTGCAGAAGATAGGATGGGAAGGAGAGTCAATGTAGAGGGATAAAGGGGAAGAGGATAACCTCAGTGTAAACAACGCAACTGCATGAGTACATTGGAAAAATAGGGGAATATAACCCAAATATGCATTTGAGTTTTACTATATATTAGCCATAAGGCTGCATAAACCTTGTGGGTTGATGAAAGTATAGCCAGAGTGATGTGTAATGGTTACATGAGGGGAAAAAAACAATGCTGTATTACTCTGTACCCCACCATCATTTACTAATAAAGGGAGAAAAATCTGAGCTGTCATTTGGCGGGCTAGGAATTGACTCCTGGATAACTTAAGCATCACTTCTGAAGACAATATCCCTAGGCTAGGCGCTGTGGTGCACACCTGGAAACCTGGTGATTGAGAGACGGAAACAAGAGAATTGTGAGTTTGAGGCCAGAGACAACTTGTACGATTTAGCAAGACACTGTTTCAATATAAAAATAAGAAGGGCAGAAGGCGGGTGTGGTGGTGCATGTCTGTAATCCCAGCGGCTTGGGAGGCAGAGGCAGGAGGATGGAAAGTTCGAGACCAGAGGCAGTTTGCATAACTTAGAGAGACCTTGTCTCAAAAAGCCAAAAAAAAAAAAAAAGTCTGGGGGTGCAATTCGGTGGTCCAGCACTTGCAGAGTATGCAAGCACGAGGCCCTGGGTTCAACCCCTAATACTGAAAAAAAAAGAAGAAGAAGTAGGGCGGTAGGGGTTCAGCTCAGTGGTAGAGCACTTTCTTAGCATATATGAGGCCCTGGGTATGATACCTTAGTACTGAAGCTGCCATCCTGGCATACTGTATTTCCTGTTCTGTATCCTGCAGTGTTAAACCTGCTTTCTGACTATGGCCTATTTAATCCTATGAATGTAAAGGTCAATCTGTCTGATATTTCTACTGGTAGTCATGCAATGGGAGCATTGCAATTATTAATAGAATTCCTGCATACATTTGGATCTTTTTCTGGGTTATTTTTTCCCTGTCTGTTCATTTACTAGTACCATAATCTTTTAAATTGAGACATTATTATAACTTATTTTTCATTGCTGAGGACCAAACCCAGCCCTCATGCATGCTAGGCACTTTACTGCTGAGCTACATTGTTGACCCCATTATTATAATTTTTTACTGTTGATAGGCCTGATCTCTTCACATTAATCTTCTTTTTAAAAATATTTTTTACTATTCTTTTTTATTTACTTTTCAACTTGAATTTTAAAGTTATATTTTCTTGGATTTTAATAACATTTTTGAAGAGTTTATGTTTTTTGCCTATCACTTAAAATACCATCTGGACAGTTGGACAGATGCTCTTTGCCATTTGGGAGCAGGTGTCTTTTTGCAAAAATTGAGCCATTTTATAAGTTATTTCCTTACTTCCCTCTGTCCCAACCTAGGCAGTTGGCCAGCACCCTTTTTGAGCCTTCTGCTCAATCAGCTATCTTCATGTCAGACTGTACCTTTTTTTTTTTTTTTTTTTTTTTGCGGTACTGGGGGTTGAACCCAGGGTCTCGCGCCTGCATGCTTTGCAAGTGCTAGACCACTGAGCTGCACCTCAGCCCATTTTTTTTTTACTTTTTGAGACAGGGTCTCGCTAAATTACGCAGACTGCCTCTGGTCTCAAACTTGTGATCCTCCCATCTCCGCCTCCCGAGCCACTGGGATTACAGGCATGCGCCACCACGCCCGGCCCTAGACTGTACCTTTTTATATGCCTTCTGATCATACAGGACAACAGCTGAAGTACAATAAAAGCAGCATCTTTTGTAACATTGCATTGTTTTTTTCATATCACATTTAACACTTTTATGTTTAACTAGTACCATTATTTGTCTTTTTCTTCCTCAGAAACACAGGGACCATAATGTCCTTGAATATTAAATATCAAGAGAGCTCTTATTATAGTTCTATTGGAAGCAGCATAATGTCCTGGAATATTAAGTATCGAGAGAGCTCTTATTATAGTTCTGTTGGAAGCAGCTACTGAAATTATTTAAATATTAACCATTAGTCAGCTGTCATTATGTAGCAGAAAAACTAACCAAAACAAACTTATGGAGGAAGAGATACTTATTCAAAGTTCACAGATAGAGGATCAGTCCATAATGATGATAGGGCAGGCATGTGGCAGTGGAGGCAGGGCCTGTAGTTGGTGATTTCACAGCATCATGGAGCAGGAGGCTAGGAGCAACCTAGGCAAAAGTCCGGGTAAAAAACATCCAAAGGCTTAACACGCAATGACTTCTGCAAACCTATATCCCACTTCCCAAAGTTTCCATAGCCTTCACAAATGGAGCCACCAACTGGGGATACAGCATTAAAACTCAGGTCTAAATTATAACAAAGCCTCACCTTTTAGGGTACAGGATTAGGAATGAACAATAGGGCCTTACTGTGATATGGAGGCACAGTGTTGGCACCTGTTCTCATTGTAATTCTTAATTCTTTTTTTTTTTTTTCAGTACTGAGGGTTGAACCCAGGGCCTCGCACTTGCGTGGTTTATAAATACTGTACCACCGAGCTGCACCCTCAGCCCATTTTTTTACTTTTTTGAGACAGGGTCTAGCTAAATTACGAAGACTCTGATCTCTAACTTGCGATCCTTCTGTTTCCCCCTCCTGAGTTGCTGGAATTACAGGTGTGTGCTACCACTCCCAGCTCTCATTGTAATTCTTGTGTTTCATAGATTCTTGTGAATGGCAGATTCACTTTACACCTGTTTCCTTTTTGAGGATCATCATTAAATAAAGTATCACATAACAAAGTGACTGCCTTTGGTATTTTAACTCTTTTTATGACTTAGATAATACTTTCAGAACTGAGAACAAAACTGATTCTCGAAAAGGATGGCATGTGAGTGACTTTCTGGAATTTCTGTTCTATGTTAACATCTACAATATTTTCTCATTGTCCTGTATTTACTTCAGTCCTTTACTGCACTGTCTGATATTGTAACCACTAGCTACATGTGACTGCTTAAATTTAAATTAATAAAAATGAAATTTGCAATATCAGTTTATCATTTTCTTTAGTCCCATTAACCATGTGGCTAGTGGCTACTGTATTAGTGTAGAATGAGCATTCCTATTGTTGTGGGAAGTTTCATAAAACAGTACTGTTCAAATTTTCTGGCCTGCCTTGTTTGTTTGTTTGTTTGTTTAGTGGTGGTAGGGATCAAACACAGGGCCTTGCTGCAGACTAGGCAAGTCTTCTACCACTGAGATATGTCTTGAGCCCTTGGCCTGCCCTCTTTAGGTAAACTTGTCTTCCACTTTAGAAAGAAGATTGAAACTGTTCATCTACTACATTCATGTTTTTCTTGGCTTTAAGGAAGATTGCTCTTTTCTCATTTATAAGGTACTGCCTTTAGTTTGCTTCCCTTAGGACTTTTATTCCATTTGTTTTCTCTCTTCTCTCTAACATCTTCATTCCTTTGCAATTAGAGTAGAGATAGAAAGACCATAGACAAAGGTGAACTGGCTGGCTGCTAATTAGGTGTAGGGCATTTCATGGTAACATTGCATTTCAGTCAGTCACTATTCACCTCTCCGAATTTCAGTTTTCCATGCCTTGAAGCTAGTTGACTTTCAGTGCAGTTATATTCAGTGTTCATCAGGTTTAAGGAGACAGAGTAAAGCTACTCAAAGTCAATATAGTAAATTAATAAGATGAATATAGTAAATGAATAGGATGTCATATGAAAAAAATAGCTGACAAGAAGTGTATATTTTGGGCTAGGGAGGTAACTCAATGTTAGAGCTCCTGCCTAGCATGCTTGAAACTTTATGTTCAGTTTCTACCAGTAGGTAGGAAAAAAAGCCTACATTCCTTCTCCTGTAGTTTTTTTTTTTCCTTCTTCTTTTTTTAGAGATAATAGTTTTGCTATGTTAAGCAAACTGGCCTCAAACTCATGATTTTCCTGCCTCTGCCTCTCAGTGCTGTGATTATAGCCCTACACCATCCCCTGCTCTCTCTCTAGATTATTCAGATTATAATGAAGGTTTCTGGGTGCACATGGGAACTGAGTGAGAGGATTTATTTAGACTATCTTAATGACCTATTATTTAATTGTTTTTCTTGATGATTTTTTTCCTTTTATTGATAAATGTTGGTGGGGTACAGAGTAATACAGCATTTGCTTTTTCCATTCTACAACTGTTAACATCACTTTTGATTACACTTTTTATTCATTCATTCATTCATTCATTCATTTATATGTTTGTTTTTTTTTTGTAGTGGGGGGGGGAGTTGAACCTAAGGCCTTGCATATACTTTGCAAGTGCTCTACCACTGAGCTGCACCCCCCAGCCCACTTTTTAAGGTTTTATTTTGAGTCAAGGTCTCAGCTGCCTCTGACCTTGAACTTGTGATCCTTCTGCCTCCACCTCCCAAGCTGCTGGGATTGCAGGCATGATCCATCATCCCTAGTTTATGACCTCTATTTTTAATACTCTTGGGAAGCAACATCTATCTTAAATTCTGTCAGGTGGACATAATACCAGGTAGATTAATGTTGTTTTTCACTAATGCTTTTTGCTGGCCCTTTCCTTTCCTCCACCTTGGAGCCTGTGGAGACCTGCTGAGAACAAAACTTCTGTTCTGAATTTTTTTTTTTTACCCAAAGAATTAACCATATTTCCAAGTTGTAGGCACCTTGAGGTATACTAACTCCTCTGTATAATAGTCACAGACTTTTGTTGCTCCTATGGCAGATTTCTAGAAGAGTTTTGTTACTGTGTAATTCCCAAATATATTTCTCTGCAGTTGATGTTTTCCCAAATCTAGTCTCAATTTACAGAAATATCTAAATGTATAGATATCTCTTGAAGTATTTTCTGTTAATTCTTCAAATAAAAAACATTAAAACTGAGGCCCACTGTTTCTTCCATCCCCAAAGTAAGTCTCAGAGCTATAAAATCTTTCCTTTTTTTAACTTTGTTTTATCACCAACCTCTCTCCATTTATAGAAGTTTTTTTTCCTGTCCCTAATTATTTGAGTCATTACTTCATCTTGCTTTTACCTTGACATGGTATCTATTTACTTTTCTTCACATTATTTCCATGTGGTTCTGTCTGGCCTACTTCAGTCATCTGCAAATTCTTCTCTTATAGTCTTACTCTATTTTGCCTTTCCTCTCACAACAGGAAGTTGGGCTTATGCACCTTCTGACAAGATAATCTTACTTTGTTATTTAACACATTAAGCTATCCCTCTCATTATATTTTACTCATTAGACTATTTACATGAACTGTTTATTTTTTAGTGTGATGAACAAGTCTGGGGTGAATCGTGTAGTTTGGAAAAGACCTCGACTCACTCACAATGGACCTGTTAGAAGGAGCACAGTTATTGACCAGATTCCTTTTCTGGCAGTAGCAAGAGCACTTGGTAAGTAGGACTTATATTTGGTAAAATCATATTAGATTTTCTGCAATATATGGTGGTAAAATAAAAGAGGATATGTAGAACTAAATGTTTATATGGTGAGGCATAGAAGTATGATGATATTTTATTAAATGCTGTAAAACCTAATTGAGGCCAGGTATGGTGGCACATGCCTGTAATCCCAGTACTTGGGAGGAAGAGGCAGAAGGACCTCGAGTTTGAGGTTATCCTGTGCTACATAGCGAGTTCCAGCCCAGCCTTGGGCTGCACAGGGAGACCTTGTCTCACAAACAAGCAAAAATAAAACCTAATTAAGAGGAAGGTTAAGGTATATATTTCACTGCTGGTTAGTCTTCATGAATCATATTCAATGTCTTGCTAACTTCCATCTATATTTAGGGGACTTATATGTATGCCCAGGCTTAATGTTACTCTTAAAACTGTTTATAAATATGCTTTCCTGTTTCAGTCTAGGAGACTTCAAAGGTCTTTTTGTCTTTAGCTAACAAAATAAATTGTCCATGACAAAATAAAAATAGGTCTTTCTGGTTTTGGAAGTAAGGCTAGAGAATTATAGCTACCGAAATATCTGGTGTTGGCTGGGTGTGGTAGTGTAAGCCTGTAATCCCAGCACTCAGGAGGCTGACTCAGGAGGCTCAATGGGAGTTGGAGGCCAACCTGGGCTACATAGTGAGTTCTAGGCCAGCTTGGGGTACACAGTGAGACTCTGTCTCAAACCGTATCTTGTGTTCGAGGTGTTATATAGGGGTAATTTTTTTTAAAGAAAATTTTCTGAGAAAACACCAATTTGTTCCTTCTCTTCTTTTTTCTTCTAATAGATATTGGAGTACTGACTTGGTGTTAGACATTATGCTTTGGAGGCAGAATATAGATATACTTTGTGTCATCATCTAGTAATGCCATGTACTTGGAGAGATAGACAATAAAGGAATAAGTTTATAAATGAAGTAATTACAGATTAGGAAATACAGTGAAAGAAGATGTTGTGATAATGAATAATTTAGAATGGATAAACTATTTTGATACCATGATGGCATGCTACTTTTAGGAAGTATTATGTTACGTGAGATTTGAAGGCTGAGAAGGAGCTAGTCTTGTGACGAGCCTGTAGAATAGTATTCTTGACATGTATCTTTAAGTGGGAAAGAGTTTGACATGTACTAAAAATTGCCAAAAGGCTGGATGGAGTTGGTGAGGTAGACATGGGGCATATCATACTAGTTATTTACATTCTTGCCTAATTACAGTAGGAATCATTGTAGGATTTTAAGCTAACAAGTAATAGCATCTGATTTACCTTTTTAAAAAATCATTCTGGGTTAGGGTGTATAGCCCAGTGGTAGACTTGCCTAGTATACTTGCCTATCATGCATGAGCTCTGGATTTGATTCCCCGACACCACAAGAAATAAAGATAATAAATAATAAATAAAAATAAAATTAGGAAAAGACTCAGAACAGTGCAAAGATCACATACCTCAGCCCCAGAAGATGGGGAACTGCCTCAGTTTCCCCACCTCGGATAACATCTCCCTGCTTCACAAGTCTTAGTCTGACAGGGCTAGCTTTAGTGAGGGGATGGAGCCAAATCAGGAGCTGCTGCTGCCATACCAGGAAAGTTCCAGTTTTTTATCTATCACCTAGCAAGACTTGGCTAGCAACTCAGTTGACTGCAGAGGAACAAATTAGGACATCTCAGAGAATAGGCCTTATACAGCATCTGCCTAAAGGAGTTTATGACCCTGGAAGAGTTGGGTTAAAAATATATATATATCCCAGAGGGTGTGATCTGTATAATGGATTTTAAGGGGACCTGATTCAATTTCTGCCATGTATGCACATCTATCACTTGGACTGTGACTGGTTGATGAGGTCCTTCACATTCCCCTCCTGCAGCTGATACAGCACTGCTTTCATCCTGTGAGACTAATTGAGCCAGGGTCTCTTGTCTGACTTCAAGTACACTATCATTTTTGATGGTTTTGGTCTTTGGTCACTGAGCCTAAAGAACCAAGGATTAGGAATTAAGATCATGCACAAAAATTTCCTAAAAATCGCGCCAGGCATGGTGGCGCACGCCTGTAAACCCAGCGGCTTGGGAGGCGGAGGCAGGAGGATCGCAAGTTCGAGACCAGAGGTAGTCTAATTTAGTGAGACCCTGTCTCTAAAAGTAAAAATTGGGCTGGGGCTGCAGCACAGTGGTCCAGCACTTGCAGAGGATGCAGGTGTGAGGCTCTGGGTTCAACCCCTAGTACTGGAAAAAAAAAAAAAAATCCTAAAAATTCATGAATGACTGCAGATGTTGAGTAAAGTATCTGATATTTTATAAACTTAGAGGGGAAATGTAGGATGTTATTTTAATGTAAAGCCTTGGCCCAGTGTTTAGAAGGATAATTGTGTTTAGATCTTATTATTATTCCAGCACATAGAAATTGTGTAAAGTACAATAACAATTGTGTATGTTTTGTGTGTGTGTTGAAGATGAGGAAAATATATTGGTTATTTTTCTTAAATGAAATAAATTCTTCTCCCCTCTACCCAGATTTTTTTCCTGAAGTTACTGGCATTTGAGTCAAGATTTTATTGTTGTTGTTGTTGTTTAGGTGCCATCGAGTCAGTATCTGACTCATAGCGACCCTCATAGGGTTTTCAATGGCTGAGTGCTTCGGGATTGCCTTGGGAGTGGATTGCCAGGCCCTTCTTCCATTTTTGCAGTGCTGGGAATTGAACTCAGGGCCTCAGAGACTGCAGCGCAGCGCTCTACCCACTGAGCTAAATCCCAGCCTCAAGATTTTATTAAAAGCTACATTTTATGACCCTGGCACAAAAAAATTATTTTTAAGCTTATTTACACAGTTTTTTTTCCAGTGGGCATGGAATTCATTACCTTACATCTTTTTAAATAGTATATTATCATCTTTGGTGCTGACTCTATGCTTCAAAACTGGTATTTATAACTTGTAAGTGCTATATTCTCTTTGCAGTTAGGAAATTCAGAATTCAAAGTTATCTCCCAGTTTATAAGTAAACTCAGATACACTGTCCCTTTTCTATTAAAAATGAGTTAATGTGTCAAGAAACCAACTCTAGCAATGTGGGTTTATTGGTTTGTTTGTTTGTTTGTTTGTTTATTTATTTATTTTTACAGTATTTAGGGATTAAACCTAGGGCCTTACACAGACTTTGCAAGTGCTATACAAGTGGGCTGCATTCCCAGCCCATTTTTTATTTTCTTATCTTGAGACAGGGTCTTACTCAGGCTACCTCTGGCCTCAAATCTGTGATCTCCTGCCTCTGCCTCCCAAGTCACTAGGGTTACAGGCATGAGCCACCGCGCCTAGCTGCAATGTGGGTTTAATATCATTCCTTATGTGTTTTATCTAATTTTTTGTTTATTAATGTGTTGATAATTGAAAGTCAGGTAAATTTTAAATATTAAGGTTCTAATTTATCAAGCTTGAATTATGCCACCATGCTTATGTAAAAATGACAGTGGCGCCATGGTGAAACATAACAGGTAGTAGTTTCTCAGTTGTAACCAACTTTGATTCTCTTTCCTGTGAAGTCCTTCCTTGTTATTTTGAACCACAGCAAAAGGGTACTACATCTCTCATTACTGTAATGCTGAGATGATTGAAGTTATATAAACACGGTCTTTTTTTTTTTTTCTTAGAAAGATATCTGTTAAGTCTTGCTAGATGACTGACAAGAATAAAAGGTAAATGTGTTTTTATGTTTTGCACACAGATACAGAATTTGTGTTACCACAGGACTTCATAGTTGTAATCTCAGAAAAGAAATATCTCCTTTAATTTTTCTTGCAATTGCTAGACGAAGTGGTGCATGCCTATAATCCCAGTGATTCAGGAGGCAGAGGCAGGAGGACTGCAAGTTTGAGGGCAAAGGCAAACCTACACAACTTAGCGAGACTGTGTCTCAAGGTAAAAAATAAGAAAGGGATATAGCTTAGTGAATGAGTGCTTGCCTAGAATGTGCAAGGCCCTAGGTTTAATCCCTAAGTACCCTTTCCCTCCCTAAATTTTTTTTTTATTCTTTTTGCAGTACTGGGGGTTGAACCCAGGGCCTAGTGCTTGCATGTTTTGCCAGTGCAGGACCACTGAGCTACACCCCCAGCCCATTTTTTTTTTTTTTTTACTTTTTTGAGACAGGGTCTTACTAAATTACGCAGACTGCCTCTGGTCTCATACTTGTGATCCTCCTGCCTCTGCCTCCCAAGTCACTGGGGTTATAGACATGCACCACTGCACCTGGCTTTCTAACACTTTTTTACATATAAAACACAAGAATCTTGAAGGTTCTTCATATTTACATTATAGAGGAGTTTAGTCTGTCGTAACTACTTAATTTGACATTCAACTGTAGTAGCTGTATATTAGTTAATTTCCTTATGAGCCTCATGATGGAAAGATTTAAAGATAATATTTCAGAAAAATTGAAAGAAATAGCTGGGTGTGGTGGTGCACATCTGTAATCCCAGTGGTTTGGGAGGCGGAGCCAAGAGGATTGCTTGTTCGAGACCAGAGGAAGTCTGCGTAATTTAGCGAGACCCTGTCTCAAGAAGTAAGGAAAAAAATAAAAGGGCTGGGGGTGCAGCTCAGTGGTCCAGCACTTGCAAAGCATGCAGGCGTGAGGCCCTGGGATCAACCCCCCAGTACCACAAAAAAAAAAAAAAAAAAAAAAAAAAAAAAAAAAAAAAAAAAAAAAAAAAAAAAAAAAAAAAGAAAGAAATTAGATTAAATCAGGTTCTGTTAAATTGTTACATGTATTTTGCTCAATTTTCTGCTCATTACTTTATATCTATCCAATTATAGAAAACAAATTTGGAGGAAATGCTGAAGTGGTGTAGTATTTTCACTGATAATTCCTTTTTTTATTCTGCATTTTCTAAAAATTAAAAATTTAAAAAATAAGATAAAACAAAATGGTCATTCTGCCTACTATATACTATTTCTTATTGATCTCTTTTTTATCCCGGTGCTGGGAGTTGGACAAAGAGCTACATGCATGTAAGCAAGTGCTCCACCACTGAGTAGGATCCCATACCCCTTTTTTATTCATTATTATTTTGATTTAATTTCATTTTTGTTTTTTATTTTTTGAGATAGATTCTTGATGTGTAGCCCATGTTGGCCTAGAACTTGCTATGTTGACCAGCCTGGGATTGAACTGATGGCTATCCTCCTGCCTCAGTCTCCTGAGTGCTGGGATTACAAGTATGTGTCACTATGCCTGCCTTTTATACCTAATTTTTTAAAAAATAAAAATGCTAACATTGTCTGGAAAATTTAACACATTTATTTATAATTGTTATAATATTGAACTAATGAAACTTGTTTACTGAACTGTTTTGTTTTGCATTAAAGGGATCTTTACATCCCTTGGTACTTCGGTTGAACCCAGGGCCCCACACCTGCTTTGCAAGTGCTCTACCACTGGGCTGCATCCCCAGCCCATTTTTGAATCTTGAGACAGGGTCTCCCTAAGTTATGCAGGCAGCCTCTGGCCTTGAACTTGATATTCTCTTGCCTTTGCCTCCCGAGTTGCTGGGATTACAGGTGTGAGCTCCCTGTGTCTGGCTCTACATCTCTGTATTTTTATTAGAAATTCACACACAAAAGCAAATGAAAAAACTGCCAATACCTGATTTGTCTCCCCTATTTTTCAGCTCATAGGCATATCCTGAAATACTTTTTGACCCATGGAAAAATATATCTAACATTCAGAACTCTGAATAACAGGAAGAAAAGAAAATGAGATTGAAATATTTCTCATAGTAGATTCCTTTCCTTTCCTTTTCTTTCTTTTCCTTTCCTTTCCTGTCCTGTCCTGTCCTGTCCTATACTGTCTTTTCCTTTGATATTAGGGAGTTGAATCCAGGGCTTCACACATGCTTTTGCAAGTATTCTATCACTGAGATGCACCCTTAGCCCATTTTATACGTTTTTAAATGTTGAGGTAGGGTCTCACTAAGTCACGCAGTTTTCCTCTCACCTCAAACTTGGGATCCTCCAGCCTCTGCCTCCTGAGTTTCTGGGATTATAGTTGTACCACTGTGCCTAGTGTCATAGTAAATTCTAAAGCATAATCTCTTTATGTGTGGCTAGTTAGATGGGTATCTGTTGGCATAATTGTTATATATTTGGTATGGGTAGTACACAGGCTGGTATCTTGAAAAAGGCTAACCAGATAGGCCTCACTTGCCTCCTGCAAAGCACCAAAAGCTATGTTCTGGAAGAGCAAATCTGTTTTGAAGTCCTGAGCAATTTCTTACACTAGACTCTGGAAGGGGAGTTTGTAGTCAGAAGTTCAGTGGACTTCTGATAGCATCTAATTGCCCTGAGCGCTGCAGTACTAGGCCTGTAACAATGACGTTTCTTAGCCCTCCAGGAGAGGGTGAACTCTTGTGAGGTGCCTGTGTAGTCAGTTGTTTCTTGGGTGCTTTACCATCAGTGGAATTGCGGGCAGTTGCTCTGAATGAGCCCCCTTATCCCCTTCTGCTTTGGCTGGAGCTTAGTGAGCTAGATGCCGTGATGGTGTGGGAGCGTAGCAGCAGCTGCAAACAACTCCAGTTTGGTTTTGAAAATTTCGTTTTGGTTGTTCTATAACAAAGTTTGTAGGGAAATAAAATTGGAGGCAGAGATACCATTTAAAGCCAGCTTCAATATTCTAGACACTTTACATATTTTATAGATTTTTTATAGATTTCTAGAACTAGAGGGCAGTCTGAGTTATGCAATCATTCATAATACAGTTGATTTTCCAGTTAGTAAGGAAAAGGGAGATGACATCTGCTACTTACATTTCAGGTAGATGGTAAATTTCACATTGTTGTTGTTAGATGCCATTGAGTCGGGTCTGACTCATGGTGACCCTATGTACAACAAAACCGAAACACTCCCCAACTCTGTGCCAGGCACATGATATTTTTTATGTTTAAGCTCATATTGCAGACACTGTGTCAGTCTGTCTAGCTGAGGGTCTTCCTTTTTTCTGTTTGCCTACCACTCTCCCAAACATGATGTCCTTCTCCAAGAATTGATCCCTCCTGGCAACATGTCTGAAATATGTAAGATACAGTCTAGCCATCCTTGTTTCCAAGGAGCACTCTGGTTGCAGTTTTTCTAGGGACAGATCTGTTGGTTCTTTTGGCAGTCCATGATATATTCAATATTTATCCAAGGACCATAATTCAAAAGTATCAGTTGTTCTCCTGTATCCCTTATTCAATGTCCAGCTTTCACAACCATATGATGCATCTGAAAATATCATGGCATGAGTCAGGTGCACCTTTGTCTTCAATGTGATATTTTTACTTTTTAACACTTTAAAGAGGTCTTTTACAACAACTTTTCCCAATGTATTGTGTTTTTTTATTTCTTTCTTTCTTTTTTCTTTTTTTTTTTTTTTTTTGGCACGGTACTTGGAGGTTGAACCCAGGGCCTCCCACATATTTTGCAAGTGCTCTGCCAGTAGGCTGCACCCTGAGCCCTTTTTAAAAAAAAATCTTGAAAAAAAAAAAAAAATCTTGAGAACAGGGTTTCATTGAGTTAAGCAGGCTACCTGTGCCCTTGAACCTGCGATCCTCCTGCCTCTGCTTCCCAAGTTACTAGAATTACAAGCATGCACCACCGCAGCTAACCTGCGTCTTTTGATTTCTTGACTGCTGCTTCCATGGAGGTTGATTGTAGAACCAAGTAAAGCAAAATCTTGGACAACCTCAATCCTTTCTCCATTCATCATGAAGTTGCTTATTGACATAGTTGTAAAGATTTTTGTTTTGCTGATGTTGAGGCTCAATTCATACTGAAGGCTTTGTTCTTTGATCTTCATCAGTAAATGTTTCAAATCCTCTTCACTTTGAACAAGCAGAGTTGTGTCGTCTGCATAACGCAGGTTGTTAATGAGTCTTCCTTCAATCATGATGCTGCATATTTTTTCATAAAGTCCAGCTTCTCGAATTATTTGCTCAGCATAGAGACTGAAGAGGTATGATGAAAGGATACAACCCTGATGCTCACCTTTCTTGAATTTAAACTAGGCAATGTTTCCTTTTTCTGTTGGAATGACTGCCACCTTGTCCATGTACATATTCCTCATGAGTACAATCAAGTGTTTTGGTATTCCCATTCTTTGCCATGTTATCCATAATTTGTTATGATGCATACAGTCAAATGCCTTTGCATAGTCAATAAAACAATGATAGGCATGTTTCTGGTATTCACTGCTTTTGGCTAATATCCATCTGATAACAACAATGATATACCTGATTCCGTGCCCTCTTTTGAGTCCAGCTTGATTTTCTGGCAGTTCCCTGTCCTATACTGCTGCAGTTGATCTTGAATGATCTTTAGCAGAATTTTATTTGAGTGTGATATTAATGGTATTATTCAATAATTTCCACATTTGTTTGGCTCCTCTTTCTTGGGAATAGGCAAAAATATGATGTCTTCTGGTCAGTAGGCCAGGTAGCTGTTTTCTAAATCTCTTGCCATAAACAAGTTAGCAGGTCCAGTGCTACATGTATTTGTTGAAACATCTCTGTTGGTATTCCAACAATTCCTGGAGCCTTGTGTTTCACAATTCCTTCAAGGCAGCTTCTGCTTTGTCACTCAGTACCATTGGTTCCTGATCATATGCAACCTCTTGAAATGATTGGCCATCCACCAATTATTTTTGATATAATGACTCTGTGTATTCCTTCCATCTTCTTTTCCTGTTTTCTGCTCCGTTTAATATTTTCCCTATAGAATCCTTCACTATTGCCACTTGAGGCTTAAATTTTTTCTCCAATTCCTTAAGCTTGAGAACAACAGCATGTTCTTCCCTTTTGGTTTTCTATCTCCAGGTCTTTGCACATGTCATTATAATATTTGATTTTATCTTCTAGAGCTGCCCTTTGAAATCTTCTGTTTAGTTCTTTAACTTCATCATGCCTTCCATTTACTTTAGCTGCTGGATGTTTAAGGGCAAGTTTCAGAGTCTCTTTTGACATGTAATTTTGTCTTTTCCTTTTTTCTTATCTTTTTAATAACCTTTTGCTTTCCTCATGAATGGTGTTTTTGTTGTTATGCCTCCACTTGTCTGGTCTTCTGTCTTTATTGTCTAACACATCAAACTTGTTCTTGAGGTGATCTTTGAACCCTAGTGGGATATACTGAAGGTCATATCTTGGCTTTTGTACATTTGTTCTCATTTTCTTCAGTTTCAGTTTGAGCCTGCATACAAGTAGTTAGTGGTCTGATCCACAGTCAATACCTGGTCTTGTTCTGACTTTTGATACTGAGCTTTTCTATTGGCTCTTTCCACAAATGTAGTCAGTTTGGTTCCTGTATGTTACATCTGGTGAATTCCCAATGTATAGTTGCCATTTATGTTGGTGAAAAAAATGTATTTGCAATGAAAAGGCCTGACAATTCTTACATGCAATTTATAGCATCATTTCTGTCACCAGGCCATATTTTCCAAAGAGTGAACTTCTTCTTTGTTTCTAACTTTTGCATTCCAGTCACCAGTAATTATCAGTACATTCTGATTGCATGTTCAATCTATTTCAGATTGCAGAAGCTGGTAAAAATCTTCCCTATCTTCATTTGTATTGTAGCCTTTGTGGTGGGTGTATAAGTTTGAATAATAGTCATATTTACTGGCCTTCCTTGTAGGTGTATGGATATTGTTCTCTCACTGACAGAGTTGTACTTCAGAACAGATCTTGAGATGTCGTTTTTGATGATGAATGCAATGCCATTTCTCTTTAATCTGTCATTCCCATTATAATAGACTATATGATTCTCTGATTCAGAATGGCCCATGCCAGTCCATTTTAGCTCACTTATATCTGGAATATGGATGTTTATGCATTCCAGTTCTTTTTTTTTTTTTTTTTTTTGCAGGACTGGAGGTTGAACCCAGGGCCTCACGCTTGCAATGCTCTGCAAGTGCTGGACCACTGAGCTGCACCCCCAACCCATTTTTTTACTTTTTGAGATAGGGTCTCACTAAGTTACTCAGACTGCCTCTGATCTCGAACTTGTGATCCTCCTACCTCCACCTCCTGAGCTGCTGGGATTACAGGCATCCGCCACCACGCCTGGCTCCAGTTCCTTTTTGACAATTTCTAATTTTCCTAGTAGTGGTGGCAAATGCCTGTAATCCCAGTGGCTTGGGAGGCAGAGGCAGGAGGCTGGCAAGTTCGAGACCAGAGGCAGTCTGCATAATTTAGTGAGATCTTGTCTCAAAAAAGAGTAAAAATTTGGGTTGGGGGGGCACAGCTCAGTGGTCCAGCACTTGGAAAGCATGCAAGCGTGAGGCCCTAGGTTCAACACCCAGTACCGCAAAAAAAAAAAAAAAAAGAAAAAGAAAAAGTAAAGGAAAAGGGACATGTTTACTAGAGGTGTTTTTTGTTTTGTTTTTAGCAGTGAACTCATTGATCTGAGGGCAAAATCTCTCTCCAGTTTCAAAAGTAAGATGAACCTTTAATTTAAGAAATTAATTGTCAAGTTATTTTGTATATACAAGTTTGTGTGTCAAGCATCTCAAGTAAAATTTGAAACTCTTTTAAGTGATTGTGTAGAGGTAGAAAAAGAGAAGGTCTGGTTCAGGTATTTCTGCTCAGTTCAGTGATATTCTGTAGAGTAAATCAGGCTGGTACTTGAATATCTTCAGTTATTTTTGCTTCATGTTGCAAACTGTTGAGTCTCACATTACTAAATGGCTCTAATTGTTTTATTGTGAATTAAAAGTCTACCTATGAATTTTTCAGATATTGGGCCTGATTTTGTGTGCTGAAACAAATACTGGGCAGTTTGTTTTGCTTGTAGCATAATGAGTCATTTAGCTATTCAAAACTGGTTAACATGTTTCTCTAGTCTTTCCTCAAGGCTAAAGTACTCATTTAGGATCTTTCCTTATATAGTCACATGTTCTTTTTTTTCTTTCCTACTAGGATGTTGAACACAGGGTCTTGTGCATACTTTGCAAGTGCTGTACTACTGAGCTGCACTCCCAGCTCTCTTTTAAATCAGTCTCTCTCTCTCTCTCTCTCTCTCTCTTTCTCTCTTTCTTTCTCTCTTTCTTTCTTTCTCTTTCCTTCCTTCCTTCCTTCTTTCTCTCTCTCTTCCTTTCTTTTCTCCTTCCTTCCTTCCCTTTCCTTCCTTTCTTTCTTTCTTCTTTATTTGAAATACTGGGGGCTGAACCCAGGACATCATGCATGCTTTGCAAGTGCTGTACCACCCCGATCCTCCTCCTCCTCCTCCTTCTCCTTCTTCTTCTTCTTCTTCTTTTTTTTTAAGGCAGTACTGAGGAGTTGAACCCTAGGCCTCACACATGCTTTTTGAAGTCTTCAACCACTGAGCCGTACCCCCCTGCCCATTTTTTACTTTGTATTTTGAGACAGGGTCTCAGTTACAGAGGCTCTCTCTGGCCTCAAACTTGTGATCTTCCTGCCTCTGCCTTCATCTCTCCCAGTCCAGTTTTTACATTTTACCTTGAGTGAAAGTATCATTAAATTGTGCAAGGTGCATCTGGGCTCAAATTCATGATCCTCTGGCCTCAGCCTCCCAAGTTGCTTTGATTACAGGTGTGTGCCACTGTCCCTAGCCTCACATGTTGCTTAAAGATGAGAGTATGTTTTATGAAATTCATGCTTAGGTGATTTCATCATGTGTTGTTGTTGTTAGGTGTCATCAAGTTGAATCCGACTCATAGTGACCCGGTGTACAACAGAATGAAACACTATTCAACACTGTGCCATGCACACAATCTTTTTATGTTTGAGCCCAATGTTGCAGTCCCTATATTTGTTTTCATTTCAAGTTATGCCACATCAGCATATGGAGGTTCCAGGAGCCTTATTCCATTCCCGGCCTTAAGATTGACTATACTTTGAGGAGGCAACTCTTACACATTCATTTCTTGAATGCATTCCAGCCTGGGGGGGCTCATTTTCCAGCACTATATTTGACAGTGCTTCTCTGCTATTTGTAGGGTGTTCAATGGCTAATTATTTCAGGAGTGGGCTGCTAAATTCTTCCTCATCTGTCTTGTCTGTAAGCTCAGGTGAAACCTGTCTGCCATGAATGGCCATGCTAGTATCTGAAATACCAGCAGCATAACCTTCAGCATAACAGTAACATGCAAGCCTCCACAGTATGACAAGCTGACATACACGTGGGGGTTTTCTTCATAGACTGTACAAACTTACATGGTATAAATCAGTTACTTGATGTAGTGTTGGCTTATTTTTGCTTTTTTTTATTTTCCCCCTCAAATAGGGTCTCTCTTTGTAGGCTAGGCTGGCCTCAAAGTTATCCTACCTCAGCTTCCTAAATGTTGGGAATATAGGTGTGCACCACAATGTTTGGCTGATGTAGCCACCCTTTTTTAAATTAATTAATTATTGTACCACTGGAAAATTGAACCCAGAGCCTTGTACATGCTAGACAAGTGCTCTACCACTAAGCTGTGCCACCATATCCTTTTTTATTTTTAGTTTTATTTTGAGACATGGTCTTTCTAAGTTGTACAGGCTACCTCTCGAACTTAAGATCCCCCTGCCTCAGCTTTGTGGTCACTAGGATTACAAGTGATCACTACCACTCCCAACTTCTGATGTAGCTTCTTGATGGAGTCTAGTGACATGGTAAACAAAAGAGGTATGAGGCAGCTGCCAGTGTAACATGGCAAACTGTCTTATAATAAAGTTTAATAAAAAAATAAACAGTACACTCTAAAATAATGATGAAAAGTGGAGAACAATGAAATACATAAATTAGTAGCATGGTTGTATCAAGTATCATGTATTGTATATAACTGTATGTGCTGTTCTTGTAAAGGAGTGGCGGCACAGTTTATTTGCTTACACCAGCATCATCATCACCATGTGAGCAATGAATTGTGGTACAGTGATGGCTATGACATCATTAGATGATAGAAATCTTTCAGCTCCATTATAGTCTTATGGCACCGCTGCCATATAGGTGTTTATCATTGCTTGAAATGTTATATGGCACGTGACTGTTCTTGTCATGCGCCTGTAGATTTTTCTCAGTAAATGTGGTTCTAACATTGAGACATTATAAGGTGTAATCTGATCAGTTTGAAGTCCCTTACAATGGAAATATGGGTTGAAAGCCCTATTCCAAAAATCTAAGGTAGGCACCATGGCACATATCCGTAATACCAGCAATTCAGGAGGCCAAGTTTTATTTTTGAGACTCTATCTCAAAATAAAAAATAGAAATCTAGCTGGGAGTACGGCTCAGTGATAGAGCACTTGCCTAGCATGTGTGAGGCCCTGGATTTAACCCCCAGCAACTATAAAAAGGTAAAGAAATAATAATGAATAAAGGACACTGGGGGTGCTACTCAGTTAAGCACTTGCCTAGCATGTGCAAGGCCCTGGGTACAACCCACTAGTCCTGGAAAAAAAAAAAAAAAAGAAAAGAAAATCTGAAATGCTTCAAAATTTACAACTTTTTGACTATTGACATGATGCTACAGTTGGAAAATTCCACATTTTGCCCTTGTGATGAGTCACAATCAAAACATAGGCACACTAAATATATTTATAAAATTACTCTCAGGCTATGTGTATAATGTGTATTATGAAACAAATGAACTTTATATATAGACCTAGGTTGCACTTTCCCTAAGGCATAGGGATTTAGCTCAGTGATAGAGTGCTTGCTAGCACACACAATGCCCTAGATTTGATCCCCAGCATTAACAAAAAAAAAAAGAGCCAGACATGGTAACACATGCCTGTAATCCCAGTACTCAGGAGGCTGAGGCAGGAAGATCACTATGAGTTCAAGAACAGCCTTGGCCTACATGGTAAGTCTTGGGACAGCCTCAGCTACAGAGTGAGACTCTGTTTCAAAAAAAAAAAAAAAAAAGAAGAAGAGAAAACTTAAAATAAGGATATTTTAATTAAGTAGAGAGGCCAGGGAAGTAATGTTCAAACTGAAAATTGAAGAATTATTATTGAGAGGAGTGTCTACATCCATAGCACCCTGGCACCCAATCCCACCTGATCTGGAAAGCTAAGCAGAGTCAGACTGGTTAGTCCTTAGCTGGGAAACCATTTTGGATTGCTGCAGGCTACAGAGTAGGACCTGGCAACCCACTCCCCAACCAATCTGCCATTGAAAATCTATGGATGGCTGAGAGGCACTGACATAGCGCTGGGCATGGCACAATGTCAGGGAATGTTTCATTCTATTGTACATAGGATTGCTATGAGCTGGACCTGACAGCACCTAACAACAACAACAACAACAAGAGAGGAGTAGAGCCAGCCAGGCATGGTGGTGCTGACCTAATCCCAGCACTCAAGAGGCAGAGGCAGGAGGATCTATGCAAGTTCAAGGTCAGCCTCACCTACATAGCAGATAATGAGTTCTAGGCCAGCCTGGGCTACAGTGAGACCCTGCCTCAAAAAATAAAACAAAACGGTGGGGGGATGAGAAAGGAGAAGGAAGAGGAAATTGTTTTATGCATAGAAATAACATTTCTGAAAAGCTCAGTGATTAGGAAGAAGCATGGTTATATAAGGGATAGTGATAAAGGTTTGTATAGCTGGAACAGAGTATAAGACACAGAGAAAATGAGAATATACTGTATTTTGTAGGCTCTGTTAAAGAGTTAGGTCTTTATATTAAGAACAACAGTAAATGATTAGATTTGGAGTGGAAAACATATGACTAGATTTGTGTGTTTTTCAAAATTATGATGTGCTGGGTGTAGTGTCACAAGCCTATAGTTCCATCCTGAACATTATAGCAAGACCCTGTTTCCGGGGCGGGGGGGGGTAGTAAAATGCATATAAAATAAAGCTTACAACTAGGCATGGTGATGCACACCTGAAATTCTAGCACTTGGGAGGCAGAGGCAGGAGAATCATGAGTTCAAGGCCAGCCCAGATTTGTGTTTTAAAGAGATGATTTTGTTTGCAGTTTTGAGAATGAATCAGAGGAGGCAAAATTTGGGAAACTCCACAGGAAGACAGCAATGGCATCAGGGTGGGTGTTTGCTGAAAGCTGCCAGGTGTTCTGTGGACTACTGACTACCAGGTACTACAAGAACAAGCATGGAAGAATGGACTAGAACCAGAGGGAAGGCCTCCTCTCCTGCAGTGTCCCTTCGGCGCCCTCTACTGAGCAAGAGAAGGAAATGGCCATCTAACAAAACTGAGTTTGTTTAATTGTTTAGTTATTTTGTTTCTTTGAGACTTGTTTTGTAGCCCGGGCATGCCTGGAACTCGTTATGTATCCCAGGCTGGCCTGGAACTCAGCCTCTGTTCTCCTGATTCAGCGTCTCAAGTGGTGGGATTACAGGCATGTGCCACTGCACCAGGCTTTAAAGTCTTAGTTTAAAGGCCAAATTCTTATCCTTACTAGTTATTCAATCTTAGATAAAGACGTGCCCTGCAGTTGGGTCTGACTCATAGCCATCCTATGTAAAACAGAACAGAACATTCCCTGACACTGTGCTCGGCTGTTCATAGGGTTTTCAATAGCTGATTATTTTGGGATTGTTTTGGGAGTGGGCTGCCAGGTTCTTCTCCTATATTTGCTGTGCTGGGGATTGAACCTAGGGCCTCAGAGTGTGCAAAACAAACACTGTACCAACTGAGCTAAACCCCAGCTGAAAGACACATAGATTCCTTGAACTCAAAATAAGGAAACTGGTTATGAATATGAATTATCTGATTTTTTTTTTAAGTTCAGGTTCTAGGGACCTTAGCTAGCAAATTGAAAACAACTTGAATATCAAAATAAATTATAGCTGGGCATGGTGACACACACATGTAATCTTAGCAATTTGGGAGGCAGAGGTAGAAGAATCACAAGTTCAAGGCCAAAGGCAGCCTGCATAACTTAGTGAAACCCTGACTCAAAATTAAAATAAATAAATACATAAATAAATAATGGATTGGCAGCTCAGTGGTAGAGCACTTGCAAAGGATGTGCAATGCCCTAAATTCAGCCCCTAGGTACTGCAAAAAAAAAAAAAAAATACACACACACACACACACACACACACACACACACACACACATATTTATATATATGTATATATATAAGGGCTGGGATTTAGCTCAGTTGGTAGAGCGCTGCGCTGCAGTCTCTGAGGTCCCGAGTTCAATTCCCAGCACTGCAAAAATGGGAGAAGGGCCTGGCAATCCACTCCCAAGGGAATCCTGAAACAGTCAGCCATTGAAAACCCTATGAGGGTCCCTATGAGTCGGATACCGACTCGATGGCACCTAACAACAACAACAACATACATATAAAGCCAGGCATGGAGGTGCATACATGTAATTTCAATGACCCAGGAGACCAAAGCAGGAGGATCATGAGTTCAAGGCCAGAGGTAGCCTACATAGCTTACATCGTGTCTCAAAAATAAAAAATAAAAGGGGGGCTGGGTATGCAGCTTGGTGGTAGCATGCTTGCTTAGCATGTGCAAGACCCTAGGTTCAACTACCAGTACAGAAAAAGGAAAGGGAATAAGGGAGTGAGGGAGGAAGAAGGGCACTTGGGCTGGGGTTATAGCTCAGTGATAGAGTACTTGCCTAAAGATGAAAAAAGGACAAAGGCACCTTTACAGGGCCAGTAGATAAAACTTTAACCAAATGACCAAATTTATCATTACCAATAAAGGATCCTGTTCTTCCTCATGTCATATAGAAATTAAAATTCAGGGACTAGGGATATAGTTCAGTGTTAGAGCACAGGTCTAGCATGTTTGAGGCCTTGGGTTTGATCCCTTGAACTGCCCTCTGCCACAAAAATGTCAAATTAATTGTCATTTTGCAAAACAACTAGGTTTAACCCCTCAGTTTTTAATTCCATGAAGGATAAAAACAAACAAACCTAGATGACTATTCTGGGTGTTAAAAGTGAAAAAAAAGAATATGACAACTAAATGCAATGAGTGATTCTTAAATGTTGGATATTGAAAATGCATTATTAGGGCTAGGGGTATATATAGCTCAGTGGGTAAAGTGCTTTCCTAAAATGCGTGAAGCCCTAGGTCCCAGCACTGGGGAAGATAAAGGCATTATTGGAACAACTGGGGAAATGTAAACATGGCCTTTACGTTATACATTAGAGTGCCAATATGAAATTTCTTGAGTGTGGTTATGGAGGAGAACATTCGCATGTTTAGTAGATAAATGCTCAGTTATTAATATTTAGAGGTGAAGTCTGAAACCTAATCTCACATGATTCAGCAAATAGCTAAAGCCATTTCCAGATGATGAAATTACCCGTGCAAAGAAAATCCCAAGAGGACCTGTTAGTGTGGCTCAGTGGCACAGTACTTGCCTGAATATTCATGAGGCACTGGGTTCAATCCCCAGCACTGCAAAAAGAAAGAAAGAAAGAAGAAAGATGTCCAAAGAGCTGGGCATCATGGCATTTGCCTAGAATCCCACAACACTGGAGACAGAGGCAGAAGGATCACAAATTCAAGGCCAGCCTAAGCTACATAGACAGATGGTGTCTCAAAACAAAATCCTAAAGGATCTCCAAAAAAACCTCCTGGAATTAATTCAATTAAGGTCACACAATCCAAATTAGTATACGTAGTTTATTGTATTATTATGTACTAAAAATAGTAAAAATAAAATTTATG
>VMDO01005581.1:61644-110232 GCA_007922755.1 Pedetes capensis
CCCCACCCCAAGCTGTAATTTTCTTCTTCCTCTTCTTCTTTTTTTTTTTTTTTTTTTTTTTTTTTTTTTTTTTTTTTTTTTTTTTTTTTTTTTTGTGGTGCTGAGGATTGAACCATGGGCCTTGCACGTGCTGAACAAGTGCTCTACTGTTGAGCAACATCACTAACGCTTATCCTTTCACTTTAAAGAGAACAATTTTTTTAAATTTTTGCAGTATGAGGGGCTGAACCACAACCTCACACATACTTTATAAATGCTCTACCACTGAACTGCACCCCCAGACCCTTTTTTATTTTTTATTTTGAGACAAGGTCTTGCTAAATTCTGCAGGCTACTTCTGGCCTGCCTCCACCTTCCTGGTCACTCTGATTTTTTTTTTGCAGTACTGGGGGTTGGAGCCAGGGCCTCACGCTTACATGCTTTGCAGGTGCTGGACCGCTGAGCTGCACACCCAGCCCCTTCTTTTACTTTCTGATACAGGGTGTTGCTAAATTATGCAGTCTGCCTCTGGTCTCCAACTTGTGATCCTCCTGCCTTTGCCTCCTGAGTCACTAGAATTACAGGTGTGTGCCATGGAATTACAGGTGTGTGCCACTGTGCCCAGCTTACTATTAACACTACTTTTGAGTTAACTAAGATGTTTGGTACAGATTTCTGATGGATATTCTTTGTCAGGTCAAGGGAGTTCTCTTTTATCCTCGTTTGCTTGGAAATTTTTAATAATGGATTTTAGTATTACCAAGTGCTTTTCTGTACCTGTAAAAATGAACATGTACATTCTCTCCTTTAATCTATTGATGTGATACTTTAAGCTTGGAAATAATACTTCTTGTATCTTCTGTTCTCTTCCCCCAGGTGATCTATGGAGCTATGATTTCTTCAGTGGTGAATTTGTGGTCTCACCTGAACCAGACACAAGTGTCCACACTCTTGACCCCCAGAAGCACAAGTATATTATCTTGGGGAGTGATGGACTTTGGAATATGATTCCACCTCAAGATGCCATCTCAATGTGCCAAGACCAAGAGGAGAAAAAATATTTGATGGTGAGAAGTGACTCAATAATATGATATAGTTGTCTAAAGCCAGATGTGGTGGCTCACACCAGTAATCCCAGTGGAGGGGGTGCTGAGGCAAGAGGATCAATGTGAGTTCAAGGTCAGCCTGGTCTATGCAAGTTTCAAGACAGCCTGGGGTACACAGCAAGACCCTATCTCAAAAATCCACACAAAAAAATTGATGTCTAAACAGTGTTTATGTACTTTTGTCAGAGGTCTTGAGTATAAATTTCACAAACCCTTATGATCGTTTCCAATTATTCACTACCCTCCTCTACCCATACCCCTGACAACCATCAGTCTCTTTTGTTTGTATATATTTGCCTATTTTGGATAGTTCCTCTAAATAATCATATAATGCACAGCCTTTTGTGTCTAGCCTCTTTCACTTAACGTGGTATTTTCAAGGTTCATCTTTGTTGTTTGTATCAGTACTTCATTTTTTTTTTGACTAAATAATTTTCCATTGATATATTTTATTCATTGAACAGTGGATGGCTATTTGGGCTTTTTCTACTTTTTGATTGTGAAAATTCATGCATAGGTTTTTATGTAGACATGTCTTTAGTTCTCTTAGGTTTATATCTGGGAGTAGAATTGCTGGGTCACATGGTAACTATGTCTCTTATCTGCTTTTTTTTTTTTTTTTTTTTTTTGTGGTACTGGGGGTTGAACCCAGGGCCTTGTGCTTGCATGCTCTGCAAGTGCTGGACCACTGAGCTGTACCCTCAGCCCATTTTTTAACTTTTCTGAGACAGGGTCTTGCTAAATTACACAGACTGCCACTGGTCTCGAACTTGCGATCCTCTTGCCTCCGCTTCCCGAGCTGCTGGGATTACAGGCATGTGCCACCGTGCCTGGCTCTTATCTGCTTTTTAAATCAATTGCATATCTAAAAACAATCAGCAATGGGAAAATCCTTTTCCTTTCTTCATGATTCACTTGAAAATTGTTTTCTTGAGCCGAATGCAGTAGCACAGGCCTTTAATCCCAGCAACTAGAGAGGTGGAGGCAGGTGGATCTCCAGTTCAAGGCCAGAGGCAGCCTGTGTAATTTAACAAGACTCTGTTTCAAAATACAAAGTGAAAAATGGACTGATGGTACAGCTCAGTACTCACAAAAAGCATGCGTGAGGCCCTGGGTTCAACTCCTGTTATCACACACACACAAAAAATTGTCATCTTCATCATAAACAGTGACAAAGAAAGGAGAGCCCAAAGAATGCTGTGTTATTTATTAATAGATGCAAAGAAAAAAAAAATGGGAGGATAGTAGCAATGTCAAATACTGCAAAGAAGTAGAGGCAGATGGATGAGAACAGGGTATTGACTTTTATAGTTAGGATTTTTATTTTTAATTTTTAATTTGTTTTTTAAATTTTTAGTTAGGATCTTTTATTAGTGACTTTTAATGGTGAAATTTTTTGGTAGAAGTGAGGACATTAAGCAGGTTATAAGTGATGATGGAAGAACTCAGGAAATAGATATAAGGAGTATTCAAGAAGAACATAAGGGAGCATAATGTTGTTTGCTCATAAATGTAGTACACACCTATAATCCCAGCCCTTGGAAGGTGGAGACAGAAAGATCACAAGTTTGAGGCTACCCTGGGATACATAGTGAGTCACTGTTTCAAACAAAACAAAACAAAACAAAGTTACTTGGTTACATCATCATCTTGTCATTAGGTGCTGTCCAGTCGGTGTCCAACTCATGGCGCCCATACGTACAACAGGCAAAACACTATTGTCAGTGGTTTTCTGCTATTCATAGGGTTTTCAATGGCTGATTGCTTTTTTTTTGGGAGTGGGTTCCCTGGTCCTTCTCCCAAGCCTACAATACCTTGTGTTCCCAGGCAGTCTCCCATCCAAGTACTAACCAGGCCTGACCCTGCTTAGCTTCCAAGATCTGATGGGATTGGATGCCACAGTGGTATGGCTGCAGGCTACATCATTTTAGGTAGCTTATAATCTTCGGTGGCAGTTTATGAAAATATCTTGAAAGTGGTTCTTTTGGCAGTTTTTTTTTTTTTTTTTTTTTTTAGTGGTACTTAAGGGGCTGAGCCAGGGCCTCACACATACTGTCTAGGTGCTGTGCCACTGAGTTGCACCCTCAGCTTCTTTTTAATTTTTTTTCTTGAGGCAGAGTCTTACTAAGTTACTCAGGCTGCCTGTGATGTCAAACTTGAGATCCCTGTGCCTCCACTTCCCAAATTGCTGGAATTACAGGCATGTGCCACTGGCTAGTTTTGTATTCCTAAGAGAAAGATTGACACTGTAAGAGAAAAGAGCGATATTGATGGAATGAAGGTCCAGAGCACATGAAAATGTCTGGAATCACAGTAACAAGGGAAATGGGTTATCTTTGGGAAAGGTGAGAGCAATAGTAAAGCTATATTTTGAGATGAAAAGGAGACAGGTTGTGAACCTGTATAAAATTACCTCCATTCATTCACTCAGCTAATATATTAGATACTAGTTATGTACCTAGGGATGCACAGGTAAATAGAATATGGTCCTTGTTCAGTACTTATCACATTATTACACATAGAGTTTATAGGCTGGGGGCGAGGTAGCTCAATGGGGGGCTTGGGTTGAATCCTGAGCACCAAAAACAAATGACAAATAGAATATATAAATAGCTGTCAATCCCCTTAGATTGTGAGTTCTTTAAAGGTAAGAGTTGTCTCAATTCTTTTTCTTTTCTTTTTTTCCTCCCCCCCTTCTTTCTTTCTTTTTCTTTTCTTTTCTTTTCTTTTTTTTTTGGGGGGGGGGACAGAGTGTCATTTTGTAGTCCATGCCAGCCCAAAACTTGCGATCTGCCTCCCAAGTACTGGGGTTATAAGCATGTACCACATGACTGGCTTCAATTCATTTTTATTATCTGGAGGCCTTGTGTTTTGCATTTGATTCAGTCTCATTAGCTATCAAAGAAAGCTTAAGTAACTTAAGGACTATTTTTTCTAATAGATTTAGAATTCTTTACTGATCTGAGAGAGATCATATCAGTAACATGACAAGAACAAAAGCCAGTTTGTGGTGGGGTGGAAGCACCTGTTTATGAACACAAAAAATGAGGTTTAAAGGAGGCATCGATATAACAAAAATTAGAATAAATCTTACAAGAATTGGGAGGGAAGTTCAGTGATGTGGCACACACCTGTAATCCTAGCAACTGAGGAGGCTGAGGCAGGAGGATTACTGTGAGTTTGAGGCCAGCCAGCCTGGGCTACATAGCAAGACCTTGTCTTAAAAAAAAAAAAAAATCTCAGAGGAAAGCCTGCAGAATAGGAGTATGAAAATAATAGAAAGCAAAAGTTAATTTTTTAGAGATTAACAAAATGAGAACGGGAGCAGATTTGGTGCTGGGGCTTCGTGGTAAGTACTTGCTATTTCACTGAACTACATCTGAAGCTCGAAGACGTAGTGACGTTTTATTTTACTTCTTGTTTGTTGGGGATTGGACTTGGGACCTCCATGCATGCTAGGCAAGTGAGCCATATCTTCAGCCCAAAACTTAGGCAATTTTGAATTCATATATGATCTTAGTTTTATTCCTAGCTGCATTTGTTTGTATAACATGAGATTCATTCTTTCTCCATTTCTCCTTCTGTTGGTATATATGTACTTTTTGTGCTATAACCTCTTATTTCACTACTTTTTTCCTCATATAAGTGACACTGACCACTTATTTATTTATTTATAGAGAGTTGTTTATATTTCCTTGTCTCTGAATTTTACAGTTGATTTTAGCCAAAAGGCTGGGAAGCAATCCTTGTCTCTGAATTTTGAACATATCCTTTCCTTTCCCCTTAGGTAGTACTGAGGATTGAACTCAAGGCCTTGCACATGTTAGGCAGTAGCTCTGCCACTGAGCTATATTCCCAGTCCTTGGGTTTTTTTTTTTTTTTTTTCTTTGTGGTACTTGGGGGTGAACCCAGGGGCTCATATATATACTTTTGCAAGCACTCTCCTACTGAGCTGCACCCCTACCTCTTTTTTTATCTTGAGATAAGGTCTTGCCAAGTTAAATAAGCTGCCTCTGATGATGAACTTGAGATCCTCCTGTGTCTGCCTTCTGAGTCACAGATTACAGGCAGGCGCCACCATGCAAAGGTTTGCACTGGCTCTTTATAGTCAGGCCATTGGTATTGATTTTGTTTGGCAGAAGCCAGCCTGCCTTTCCTTTCCTTTCTTTCTTTCTTTCTTTTCTTTCTTTTCTTTCTTTTTCTTTCTTTCTTTCTTTTCTCTCTCTCTTTCTTGCTTTCTTTCTCTCTTTCTCTCTCTCTTCTTTTGAGTTGAGATCTATGTTGCCCAGGCTGGTGACTTTTCCTACTTAACATTATAGTGAAGATCAACTTTCTCAATTAAAGAGATACAAATACATGAGTGAAATGTTTTGTTGTTTGTTTTCAGATAGTGTCTCCTTATGTAGCCCAGGCTGTCCTCAAACTAATGATCCTCTTGCCTCAGCCTCCTTACAGGCTTATACCACCACACCTGGCATATGTGAATAAAATTTAAGTAGAGTATAAGACCTTGTTTTATTATATATACAGTATATTTTTAATTTAGAAACGTACGATTTTAACATGTTTGTGGGGATTTTGGATAATGTTTGAGAATTCTGAAATTTAATCTACTTTTGCTACATTTAATACCCAATTTAAATTTTATACAGATGTAGGAGCAAGTAAATGTCAGTTAATGTGCTTCTCCTTGTTCTTTTAAATATAGGGTGAGCATGGACAATCTTGTGCCAAAATGCTTGTGAATCGAGCACTAGGGCGCTGGAGGCAGCGAATGCTTCGAGCAGATAACACTAGTGCCATAGTAATCTGCATCTCTCCAGGAGTGGACAATCAGGGAAACTTTACCAGTGAAGATGAGCTGTATCTGAACCTAACTGATAGCCCTTCTTACAACAGTCAAGAAACCTGTCTGATGACTCCTTCCCCAAGTTCTACACCACCAGTCAAGGTATACAGTTCTGTAGATTTTTTTTTTTCGGTACTGGGGGTTGAACCCAGGGCCTCGTGCCTGCATGTTCTGCAAGTGCTGGACCACTGAGCTGTGCCCCCAGCCCATTTATTTTTTACTTTTTTTGAGACAGGGTCTCACTAAGTTATGTAGACTGCCTCTGGTCTCGAACCTGTGATCCTCCTGCCTCCGCCTCCCAAGCCGCTGGGATTACAGGCGTGCACCACCCGGCTAGTTCTGTAGTTTTTATGTTTTAATCGTCAGAATGTCTTTGGTTAATGTTGCCTAAAAATAATATTTAGATTGTTGTTTGGTTTTATGAGACAGAGTCTCACTCTGTAGACCAGGCTGACCTTGAACTCAGAATCCTCCTGCCTCAGCCTATTGTATGCTGAGATTGTAGGCATGTGCTACCACATTCAGCTGTCATTTCTAGATTCTTGATAAAATAAGATTTAGGGTTTTAATTAAGTTCAAGAAAGTAATGGTTATTCGTTTGTTTGTTTGTTTTGGTGTTGGGGATCATACCCAGGTTTCATGGATGCTAGGCAGCTACTGTACCACTGAGCCACACCACCAGCCCTTCAGTGAGTCATCTTTACCTCAGTGCTAATCTGCATACCAGCTGTATATATAGTACCTAATAGAAAAGTGATTATAAGCTGAGCACTGTTATACATGCCTGTAATCCCAGCTACTCTGGAGGCTGAGGCAGAAGGTTTGCAAGTTCAAAGCTAGAGGCAACCTGCACAACTTGAGACCTTGTCTCAAAATGTAAATAAATAAATAAATAAATAAATAAATAAATAAATAAATGGGCTAGAGGTGTGACTCAGTGTTGGAACACTTGCCTAGCATGCACAAGGCCCTTGGTTCAAACACATAGAAATGCTAAAAAAAAAAAAAGAAAAGAAAAGAAAAGAAAGAAAAGTGATTGTGGTCCCTGAGAAAATATTAATGTGTGGAATTTATTGATCCTCGTTTGATACTGCCTATAGCTATACCATCCTGGCATCAACCTTGTCAGGTCTTGGAACCTGAGCAGAATCAGGCCTGGCTCAGTACTTGGATGGAAGACTACCTGGGAATACCAGATGCTATAGGCTAGGGAGAAGGACCCAGCAGCCTACTCCCAACGTAATCAGCCGTTGAAAACCGTATGAGCAGCAGAGAAGCACTGACAATAGAGTCAGGCATCACACGGCATTAGGTAGTGTTTCGTCTGTACATAGGGTCGCTATGAGTCAGACTTGACTCCACAGCATTGAACAACCACTTCTGATGCTATGAACATTTATAAAAGCGTTTAGAAGTTTGTCAACACCTTTTTTTTTCCTTTGCCATACTGGAGGGCTGAACCTAGGATGTCACATGTACTTTGCAAGTGCTGTACTCCCAGTCTCTGGCCTCAAATTTGTGATCCTCCTGCCTGTGCTTCCTGACTTGCTGGGATTACAGGTGTGTGCCACTGGGCCTGACTGTAAAGCACTTTTATATATACGTTGTTAGGTGCCGTCGAGTCGGTATCCGACTCAGTGACCCTCATAGGGTTTTCAATGGCTGACTATTTTGGGATTGCCTTGGGAGTGGATTGCCAGGTCCTTCTCCCATTTTTTGCGGTGCTGGGAATTGAACTCAGGACCTCAGAGACTGCAGCACAGCACTCTACCAACTGAACTAAATCCCAGCCCAGCCTAAATATTAGCAGCCTGCAACTGTAGCCTTGTGGCATCCAATCCCGTCAGATCTTGGAAGCTAAGCAGGGTCAGGCCTGGTTAGTACCTGGATGGGAGACTGCTTGGGAACACCAGAAGGTGTAGGCTTGGGAGAAGAACCCGGAAACCCCCTCCCAAAAATCAATCTGCCATTGAAAACCCTGTGAACAGCAGGGAAGCACTGACAATAGTGTTTCCCCTGTTGTACAGAGGGTGGCTATGAGTCGGATACCGACTCGACGGCACCTAACAACAACAACAACAGATAGCAGCAGGGAGTAGGAAGCATTCATCTATAGAACTTACTTGCTGCCTGCTCTTGTTGGATATCCTATTTCTATATTAGAGCAATACAAACTCTTGGTCAATGATATTTTTTTTCCCCTCAGTACTAGGGGAATGAAACCAGGGCTTCACACATGCTTTGCAAGCATTCTACCACTGAACTGCACCCCTGGCCCATTTTGTACTTTTTATTTGGAGACAGAGTCTTACTGAGTTACGCAGGCTCCTTCTGGCATCAAACTTGTGATCCTCCTTCCTACCTCCTGAGTACTGGGATTATAGGTGTGTGCCACTGTGCCTGGCAATCAGTGATATTTTTATTACTTATATTTCTGTGATTAGCCAAAACATGCCTGTGACCAAGTTGCACATTTGAATCAACTTAATACAGAGGGTTAAACTCACACACAGCTCTAATCATTGATATTGAAAGCTATATATAAATATTGTACAACAATTCTGTTCTTTTATCTTGACACTAGTACCTTGAATTAAAATTGCTGCCCAACATTCAGTGTCAGACAAGACAAGAATAAACAGGCTTACAATAAGCCACACAGTGTATGATAAATAAGTGCAACAGTGGCTCTAGAAAGAAATAGTAAATTTTTAATAGAAAAGAAAAGCAATATATTGGGGACAATCCCAAATTAGGAGTTAGGGTTTCTGTGTCATTTTCTCATCTGTAGTTTCCATTGTACGTAAAGTCAATATATACTTTTTGGGGGGCTGAGGCTGTAACTCAGTGGCAGAGCACTTGCCCAGCATGTGCAAGACCTAGGGTTCAACCACTAGCACCGCCAAAAAAAAAAAGTATTTAAAAAACAATCTCTCTGATACCTCAGGTGATGTGTGCGCACACATGCATATGTGCACTTACACACACACACACACACACACACACTTTCTTCAGTAAGCATATTTATGTAGAAGTTTATATTGAGATACTTTTCATGCTTTTCTAAAAGTATACAAGATTGTATATGCCTCCAGTTTCCCTTTTCTTTTAATTCTACACACATTAAAGGCTACAGTCTCACTATATATATACACTTTTAAATAACTCTTTCTAGAAGGATGTTTACTCATATGGGATTTTCCTGTCACAGTAAGACCAGATAACATAATCACTTTGGAAAATTTGGTTTTGATAGGAAGAATGATCTTATTTGTCTGGTGATGGGAGGATATTCTAAGTATGTGTAGGTCTAAAGCACTGTACCTAAAATAGCAGTGAATATCTGGATCGCCTGTGAAGCTTTTTAAAAGCAACACCTGAACTACATGTAGTCGTTCCTGCCTGTTATCCCAGCAACTCAGGTGGCAGAGCCAGGAGGATCACAGGTTCAAGGCTAGAGGTAGCATGTGTAACTTAGGGAGAATTTGTCTCAAAATAAAAAATAAAAAATGGGCTGAGAGGGTGCAGCTCAGTGGTAGAGTACTTGCAAAGTATATGCAAGTCCCTGGGTTGATCAACCCCTGAATACTGCAAAAAATAAAAATAAATAAATGATTAAAAAAATAAAAACAATATCTGGACTGAGGGTATAATAGCTCAGTGATGGAGTGCTTGCCTACTGTGCACAAGACTCTGGTTTTGAACTCCAGCACCTCAAAAAAAGAAAGCATTTAAAAACAGTACCTCAGGTGATTCTCATTTGTTTAGTTAAGAGTTTCCCTTCCATTCTCAGTTGGGTCCCCTCATATGTCCTTCTTTTCTTAGTTCATATCTAGTGTCTGATATTTGTAGGATGCTTGCAAAATCATATCCATCTGAGTTTCCATTATGACGTAGTTGCTATATTATTGTACTTTATATCTTTTGTACTACTCATATTCACAAATTAGAATCGAAAGAAGAGGAAGTAAAAAAAATGCCTGTACAAATGTGTCACTTGTACGCTAGTGATACCCCACCATCCCCAAAATGCTTAAGCTGATTAGTTTTAAGAAGTTTATGTCAAAAGACCATTCTGACTCTAAAACTTTTTGATTTTACAATATTTGAAGAGAATTAGAATATATATAAACTTGTAAATATAAATGTCTTTGAATAGAAATCTGTTCTTTTTCACCCTATTTATGTCATCCTATGTTAAATTGAAAATTTGTTTATGTATGTAGGCATTTGGTTTGAATTACCAGAAAATTTGATGTTATTTTGTTTGTTTTTTGTTTTTTGAGATAGGGTCTTGTTATTTGGTCTAGGCTTGCTTCTAACTTGAGATCCTCCTGTTTCAGCCTCACTAGTGCTGGGATGCATCACCACACCCAGCTCAGGAAGTGGTTTCTCAAAGCAACTTTTTAATGGTCCCTGTGGAAAATATAAGGCCTGCAGCCGTAGCCCTGTGGCATCCGATCCCGTCAGATCTCGGAAGCTAAGCAGGGTCGGGCCTGGTTAGTACCTGGATGGGAGACCACCTGGGAACACCAGAAGCTGTAGGCTTGGGAGAAGGACCTGGCAACCCCCTCCCAAAAAATCAATCTGCCATTGAAAACCCTATGAACAGCAGCGAAGCACTGACAATAGTGTTTCCCCTGTTGTACAGAGGGTCGCTATGAGTCGGATAATGACTCGACGGCACCTAACAACAACAACAACAACATGGAAAATATAAGGCTTTTGTGTAAAATGATTACATCTACTTAAGGTGTCTACTTTTGGTTACTCACCAGTAGTCAGGAAATACTTGTGACCACATGAATTTTAATTCACACAGATACATTATTTTTATTTCATCTGTTACCCTGAAGGCAGGGATCCATGTCATTGTTTCCTTTATATTGCCTTCTTGTCACCCAGGTTACCACTGTAGAGCCTTGCCCACTGTTCATTAAATATATAGTGAATGAATGAATGATGCATATCATATTTTTGCTCTTTATAACTTTAAAAGAATCAAATATCATAAGTCATAAATTATTTTGTATACGTTTTATCTTCTTATTTTTCAGTCACTGGAAGAAGATCCATGGCCAAGGCTGAATTCTAAGGACCATATACCTACCCTTGTTCGTGGTAATGCGTTCTCAGAGAATTTTTTAGAGATCCCAGCTGAGATAGCTCGAGGGAATATTCAGGCTGTAGTCATACCCTCAAAAGATCCAGAGGCACTTGAAGAAAACTGCACTAAAGCCCTGACTTTAAGGATACACGATTCTTTGCATAATACTCTGTCAGTTGGCCTTGTGCCTACCAATTCAACAAATACTATCACGGACCAAAAAAATTTAAAGATGTCAACTTCTGGTCAGATGAAAGCCCAAGAAGTTGAAAGAACACCTCCAGCAAACTTTAAAAGGACATTAGAAGAATCCAACTCTGGCCCCCTTATGAAGAAACATAGAAGAAATGGCTTAAGTCGAAGTTCTGGTGCTCAGCCTGCAAGCCTCCCTACCACCTCACAGCGAAAAAACTCTGTTAAGCTTACCATGAGACGCAGACTTAGGGGCCAGAAGAAAATTGGAAATCCTTTACTCCAACAACACAGGAAAACTGTTTGTGTTTGCTGAAGTGTATCTCAGAAATGGGGTTTTTCCATACTTAGCATATGAAGGCTTTTTTTAATTTGCTGCCGAAGTTGAACTTTTTTTAAGGGGGCAAAATAAAGAGTGTACAGTTTGACTTTTTGGAGTTTAACAATTTTATCCTGGCCTTGTACGTGCTTGTATTATAAAGGTGAATTTTGTAGCTGTAGGGTATAAGTTGCTGTAAAATGTGTGTAAATTTGTATCATTCACACAAACTCGGTCTCTTACTCTGATACATAGGAATTGTGACAACAGGGCTAAATGTTTAAAAAAAATCAAAAGAATCTATTAGATTTTAAAATACATTTAAACTTTTTAAAATGCTTATTAAAAATTTATATAAACCACTTGGGATGAAAACAACACAACTTTTAAAAGTAAACTATTAAGCACACTGGAAAAGTAATGTATTTTCATAGTGACTTGTACTCTGCTTAATGTTTCCTAGGGCATACGCCTGTCTTTTAAAAAATTTTTTTTATTTCTCATTTCATAATTCAAAACTAGATTTTTCATAGACATTTTGAGCCATGCTGAAGTAGCTGGATATTAGTCTCCTTGTCCCAGTTAAAATACTATGCAGTATTTCTTACTTCAATAGCATTTTTTTTACAACATTAATCATCAGATATACTCACTGAATCTTTGGTGTAGAAGGAGGCTTGTTTGCCTAAAACAGTACCCTTCTCAGTCATCCCAGATCAATGGCATTATTAAGTCATAGTTACACTCTTCTAGTGTTTGCTTAAAATATGTGAAGTTTTTTTTGCTAGTTCAATAACAGATGGTGCTGCTAATTCCCAACATTTCTTAAATTATTTTATATCATACAGTTTTCATTGATTATATGAATATGTTTGTTCATCTAATAAATTAGTGAACTGTTCTTCACTTAACTGGATTTTTATTGGTGGTTGTTTCAATGGTACACATTACCAGTCTGTTCAGCTATGATCATGCTTTAGAGTAATGACCTAAATAGTACTCATTTTGCACTCT
Source organism: Pedetes capensis (assembly GCA_007922755.1). NCBI lineage: Eukaryota > Metazoa > Chordata > Mammalia > Rodentia > Pedetidae > Pedetes > Pedetes capensis. The sequence goes on from VMDO01005581.1 coordinate 74,211, forward strand.
GAATTTTTATTTTGATATAGAATATATAACAGGTATCCAAAAAAATATGATTAAGTCAGTTGTGGCTTATAAGTATTTGGTCAAACATTGTTTATATTTTGGACTAAAACGCTATGCATATATTGGTATGGTATCAATTGTGTTCTGTAATGAAAAAATTTTAAATTTATTAATTTGCAACAAGAAGTTTCGTTGATAGATAAAAGAGTGAATTCGTGGGCTGGGAGTATATCTTGGTGCTCATCAGGCCAGATGTTCTGAGTTTAATTCCCAGCACTAAAAAGCCTCCCAAAAAGTTAATTCATATAGGTAGCATTGGTTGTGTGGAATATTCTAAACACTGGGCAGTGAAAGCATACGTGTTTTCTACAAGAGGATTAATTGAGAACTAGTGATTGAAGTGAAATGTTGTAAGTGGCCAGTTTTTTGGATTGGTGGTTTGTTTTTCTTGATGCTGGAGATTGATCTCAAGGCCTTGTGCATGATGAATACACAGTGTAACACGGATCCACACCCCCTATGTGGCCATTTCTTTTGTTCTGTGTGTGTGTGTGTGTGTGTGTGTGTGTGTGTGTTGTTAGGAATTGAGTCCAGGGCCAGCTAGACAAGTGGCTTGTCACTGAGCCTCATTGCTGAAATTTTTTTTTTTTTTTTTTTTTTTTTTGGGTGGTACTGGGGGTTGAACCCAGGGCCTCGTGCTTGCATGTTCTGCAAGTGCTGGACCACTGAGCTGCACCCTCAGCCCATTTTTTTACTTTTTGAGACAGGGTCACGTTAAGTTTTGAAGACTGCCTCTGGTCGAACTTGCAATGCTCCTGTGTTTGCCTCCCAAGCCGCTGGGATTACAGGTATGTGCCACCGCACCTGGCTTCATCGCTGAATTTTTGAGAAGGATATTTGGATACTACGGAGTTTGTTTTTCAGATCTTTCCAAGATACAAACATATCAACTAAGAAACACATTTGGAGTCAATTTATTGTGAAGGGCTTTTATATCTATAGTCCTAGCAATACCAAATAGCAATTTAGCAAATCTGAATTTTTTAATATTTAAATTAAAGTCCCTTTAGGTACTTTTTACTTTTCCTGGTAGTGGTTATAAATAAAATATTCTTATACATGAAATTTAAATTTCCATTGGATTAGTGTAATTGATAACCAAATCTTTCTGTCTTTCTGTCTCTCTTCTGTGTATGTGTGTGTGTTGCTGGAGATCAAATCCCATTGCCTCAGCCTGCTAGCTAGGCTGCCACTGAGCTATATACCCAGCCTTTAGCATAGTTTTCATAAAGTGGGTGCTAGCTGTACTTTTGTAACACTATTAGTGAGCAAGGTTATTTTCATCATCTAACAGATCCCTGGAAAATATCTGTAATGGAATACCACATTTTAGTGTATTTTAAGCCCTAAATATACTGTGTCATTAATGAAAATTGAATAGTTTCAGTCTTTTGTTTCTTTATTTTTCAGTGGTAGGGGGTGGAACCCCTTTGTTTTTCAGTAGTAGGTGGTTGAACTCAAGGGCCTCACAGATACTCGGCAAGTGCTCTACCACTGAAAAACACCCCTAACCTCTTTTTACTTTTTGTTTTGCGACAAGGTCTTGCTAAGTTGCACAGACGGCCTCTGGCCCCAAACTCAAGATCTTCATGCCTCAGCCTCCCCAGTTGCTGGGATTATAGGCATGCACCACAGTGCATGGCTTGTTTGACTTTTTTAGATAGAGTCTCTAAAGACCAAGCTGGCCTGGAACTCTCAGTCCTTCCTTAGTTGTTCCCCTCCCCACAGAAGGTGAGGTTAAGCCAAGGGCCTTGCACATACTTTGCAAATGCTCAACCACAGAGTGGCACCCTCAGCCCACTTTTATTTTTTATCTTGGGTTAGGATCTTGCTAAATTATGCAGGCTGCCTCTGGCCTCGAACTTGCAATCCTCCTCCCTCCACCTCCAGAGTCACATTTGGCTCTGCCTTAGTTTTTATTTCAATCTTTGAAACAAACAAAAAATTAACACTAAAAATAATGCAACTTCTGTCACTGACAGCACAACAGAGAGGTTCACCTCAGCCTGGTGCCTAGCCCAGGAATTCCCCTAGTTTGGATTCTACTCAGGTTAAGCAAGGTCCTTGGCTACATCACAGAAAAAAGAATTTCAGGATGAGTCAGAGTGAAACAAAGTTACACACTTTATTAAGTCCACACTTTAGAATGCATGGGGGCCCTGAGAAAAAGGGAGAGGGATCCCAATACATAAGAGAATTTACTAAAGAAGTAAAGCACTGGAAGCCAAAAAGAGACCTGCGCACATATTCCCTCCAGTTTTATTTAACCTAGGGCACGCCCTATGTAATGTCAGTCCTGGGCACCTAGTCTGAGTACCTAGTGTGACATGAGCCTAGAAAGGTCTGTCATAGGCTGGTGATGTGCCAATAAGATAAAAAGAAATTCATTGTTTATGTTTTTCTGTTAGAGGAACTTTCCTTTAGTAAAATCAGATTTTACATTGCATCCATTATCCCTTAAGAAAAAATGTAAATGTATTTTAGTCCTGCATCATACTGAATAAACTACTCAGACATGTGCTATTCATATACTGAACAGTAAGTTCTTTATAAAAATTCAATGGTTGTTCTTACTGTTTTCCTCTTTCCTTCACTTTTAGCACAATAAATTTTCTTGAGTGCCATGATGACTACATGGTATATTTATGTAAATACAGAGGGTGCCCCCCAAAATGTATACATGTTTTAAGGAAAAAAACTGCTGGGATTATAGGCGTACACCACCATGCCAGGTCAAGAGGCAATTCTTAAAAGGCCTATTATACTGGGAATTTGTGGAATGGAAGATGAACATTTAAAATCTTTTGTTAGCTAGAGTTCAGACATTAGGCTGATAAATACCACATTTTGAGTGTTCTGTTTAACTGGCATTGAGTGTTTAGAGCAAAGGAGTGATGAGTTGGCTACTCCTATTTGTATATCCACTATCTTGAGATTGCCACATCTAACTTACATGTTTATCTTTTTTCTACTCCTGATTGCTTCTTTTCTTCTCTTCTCGCAGTACTGGGGATTTAAACCTAGCACCTCACACATGCTTTTGCAAGTGCTGGAATACTGATCAGCACTTCTAGCCCATTTTATATTTTCTTTTTTACAGACAAGGTATTGCTAAATTATGCAAACTGCCTCTGGCCTCGCACTTGAGATCCTCTTACCTCTACCTCTTCTGGGCTTACAGGAGCGCACCACCATGCGTGGCTCTGATTGCTTATTTTCTATGAGGTGGATTTTCTGTTAAACTTTTCCCTTTTTCCTCCTCCATTGGGTTAAGACATTTTTTGTTGTTGGTTTGAGACAGGGTCTTGCTGTGTAGCCCAAGCAGGCCTCTAACTCAAGATTTTCCTGCCACGGACTTCCCAGTGCTAGGATTACACGCGTTCACCATCACACCTGGCATTCTTTATAGTTGATAATACATAGGAACTAATGTCTTTGAAGTAAATGAAAGACCACGATTATGTTATTAGGGAGTTTCAGGGAGCTCGAGTCTGGAAATCTGGCAGCAAAACCTCAGTCCTTGTATCTGGCATATAAAAGAATTTATACCTGATGCAGACCTTACAGTATAGAATAGCTTTATGAAAGATAGTACACCTTTAAGGAATAGTTACAAGGAAAACTAAGGCATCTAAAGAAGTTTGGGTAGCTCTACAAATGAACTTGGAAAATCCTGTGTTCCCTGGGTGAATTGGCGTAAGGATGTTTCTGCTCCCCAGGGAAAGGTAAAGAACCCAGAGAACAGGAGAGTTAAGCAGACTTTTAGAAGGAAAGGTGCATTGAACAGACAGAGAAGGTGGCGAGCCTGAGAGATGAGAGAGGTGCGTGTGGATGCTCAAAAGAGAAGAGAGAAGAGGACAGACAAGATGAAAGAGGAAGGGGAAAGAGGTAAGTGGGTGGGCGTGTGTTCCCTTTAGTTTTATTGAAACTAGGGAATGCCCAGTGTGACATCAGCCCTGGACACCCAACTCTGGGTATCTAGTGTGAGGTGGGCCTAGGGTTTTTGTTTTGTAAATGGCTGGAGGGCCTGGGTAGGGTGTGGCATCCATTTGAAAATGTCCTTTCATTGCCCTCAGCGAGGCCTGAGGCTTCCTTATCATGGTGGAACAGCAGGAGCCATTTTCAGTCCCCTTTTCCTCCATATTGCCTGCTAATGCCTAAATTAACTACCTAACAATGAATGTTGAGTAAATCAATAAATATTATTCTTATAAAAATGTGCCGGAGGAAATGACAGTAGTGAGATTTCAATCAGGCCGCTGCTGAGCGTGGTGGCACAGGCCTAGTCCCAGTCACTTGGGAGGGAGACATAGAAGGTTCTCAGTTCAAGGCCAGAGGCAGCCTGAGCAACTTGGTGAGATCCTGTGTCAAAATAAAAATTAAAAGAAAAAAGGGGCTGGGGGTGGGGGGTGCAGCCCAGTGGTAGAGCATTTGCAAAGTACGTGTGAAACCCTGGCTTTAGCCCCTAAGTACCGAAAGGGGGAAAAAAAATCAGGGAGATGGAGATCAGGGCTTTATGGCATACTCCTGTAAGCCCAGCACTCAGGATGAGACAGGAGGATCACGAGTGTGGAGCCAGCCAGAACTATATAGCAGCGAGACTATATCTCTAATAAAGTAAAATAAAAAGCCAGGTGTGGTGGTACACGCGGTAATGCCAGCACTCTCGAGGCAGAGGCAGTAAGATTACCGCAAATTCGGGGCCAGCCTACTCTACATAGCGAGACCAGCCTGGGTTACACAGCGAGACCCGATAAAGACCAACCAATGAACAACAACAAAAAAACTAAAAACAACCCCTCCCCCAAAAAACCCACCAAAAATTTTTATTTACAAAGAAGGGATAAGGACACTAGGGTAGAGAAAGAACCAGGCGTGGTTCTACAAAGGAGCAGCCAGGTGTGGTTCTACAAAGGAGCTCAAATTGACAAGATTATCAGCCGCACCCTGTATTCAGAACACCTGCGCTCGCTGGGCTGCCCACCCAAACCTACAAGCCTAGACTCCCGGAAGGTAAACACATCTCAATGGGCGGGGCAGAAGGCGGATTCGGGATAGGTGAGTGGCCAACTAAAAGTGATTGGCAGCTGCCACGTCCACGTGCTTTTAGCTTCGAACCAGCTGTCGCGAGAATTCGATGTAAACAGACCCGTCTCCCTGTCCTCTGACTCCCAACCTAAGACGCTTTATTTGTCGGCTGGAGCCTCGGACATGTTGCCTTTATTTTTTTTGGTTTTTTCCACCACGAAGGTTCTTCTGCCACTAAAATAGACATTCTCGTAATTCCTCCCCACCTGCCTGTGTTCGCAACCGAACCTTACACATCTGCTTCACCCCAGCCTACACACTGCTGTGTTTTCCCTCCAGCCCCAGCCGATTGGATAAACTCAGAAGGCAGGTCAACCTCATTTCTACTTGCTGGTTGGCGTAGCTGACCTCCAAGGGCGGTGCCCGTCCGTGACTAGTTTGCTTCTGGGATTGGCTAGCGGGGTGGTTCCGCTGAGGCGTGGTAGGAAGTGGTAGCCGTCAATCACAAGGGGAGACTCCAAACAGTGAGCCTTGAGCTGGAGAACAGCGTTTACCGGCGGAGCGGCCGGTGAGAGGGCTGGCGGGTCCTTGGTTTTGGGGCGGCTTGGAGAGGAAGACGGACATACAGCGTGAGGGGACAGGGTTTGGTTGGCAGCAATCTGACGGGGGAGAAGTGTCGAGACTGGAGGGGGAGGGGAGAAAAGCAAGGGGCCAGAGGGCGGCCGGGGGCAGCAGTGGCTCTGCGTTGGAGGTTAAGTGGGTAGCTCTGTGAGAATGTCTTCCAGGAGAGTGGGGCCTGAGGGGCTGGCCAAGAGCATCCTCAGATGCCAGGGCTCTTTAAGCACAGGGATTGGAAGACTGGTTCGGTTAAGAAAGGGTGGAATGGAGATGAGAGGGCTGAGGAGGTTGGAGGTGAAGGGTACCTCCTGACGTAGGGGTAGCTGGGCTAGTTATAGGAGGTGGTGATCAGTAGTTTGGGAGTTTTCATAGAATGCAGCCTACTTAGAAGTGATGCTTTTAGGCTCCTTTAAGAAATTCCAGGCTGTGGGCTTTCTTGATCCTTGTAAGAGAGCTTTAATATTGCTGTCAGTCTTCTTTTAACCTTAACCAGGTAGACTCCTTGGTCTTAAAACCGCCTCTGTGATTCAGAGGCTCATTAGAAATTCAAGGATCAGGATTTAGTTATTCGAGGGAAACGAGGAGGGGCTTTTCACATCATATAAGTTTATATTTGTAGATTAGTTTACACTATGATGATGATGTTACAATAGTCAGAGTTAAAAATATTTAAATATGCCCATGTAGTCTTGCTCATAGATTCCCAACAGATTTAATTGGAAGGTAAAGTGGTATCTTGTCACTGATTCATTCGGTCTTAATATTGTACCATGTATATTTTCACTATCGCAACGTAAAAATTTACCTAAATTATTTACCTTTGGTTCACAAAAGTAACACGTTTCTTTTTTTTCCCTTGCATTACTGGGGGATTGAGTCCAGGGCCTCGTGCATGCTAGGCAAGTGCTCCACCACTGAGCTGCAGCTGTTGTTAGGTGCTGTGGAGTCGGTATCTGACTCATAGCGACCCTCATAGGGTTTTCAATAGCTGACTGTTTCGGGATTGCCTTGGGAGTGGATTGCCAGGTCCTTCTCCCATTTTTGCGGTGCTAGGAGTTGAACTCTGGACCTCAGATACTGCAGTGCAGCACTCTACTAACTGAGCTAAATCCCAGCCCGAGCTGCAGCCGTAGCTCCTTTTATTTTTTGCATTTGAGACAAGGTCTTGCTAAATTCCACAGGCTGCCTCTGGTGTTGAATATGTGATCTTCCTGTCTCAGCCTCCCAATTCATTGGGATTACAGGTGTGTGCCTGGCTTCCTTTTTGTTTTTTTTTTTTGAGAAAGGGTGTCAGTATGTAGCCCAGGCTGGCCTCAAACTCTGAGTCCTTCTGCCTTGGCCTCCTAAGTGCTAGGAATGTAGGTATTTTCCATCACACCTGGCAGCAATTTGTTTTTCTAAGTGATCCTGTGTTACACTTTCCAGCCCCTGATCTTGTTCTCTCCCTCTTTCTCTTACTTTCCTGAGACAAGTCGTTGCTGTGTAGCCCAGGCTGGCCAGGAACTCTTTTCCACCCTCCTGCCTCAGCTTCCCAAGTGCTGGGATTACAGGCATGTGCCAGCATGCCAGCTGATCTTGTTCTCTTATCTTTCTTGTTTTCTGTTAACAACAGAACAAAAGTTCCAGCAAGACTCTTAACTGGTTTTGTAATTCTGAGGTCTGATCCTGTATGAAGAAACTTCATGATATTTTGGAATGAAAAAAAGTCTACTTCCTCTTCATTGCCCTTTTTAGTGTAATACAAGTTTCTGGGACTGTTTCCTACTTTTTAGACAGTTTTGACAATGGATTGCTACTTAGTAATCATAAAAATTTCTCTCTCCCTAATATTAATGATACATTTTTCTATCTTTTTGTTCTGGAAACAGGTTTTTTGAATGAAGCTATGGCTACAGATTCTCCTAGAAGACCCAGTCGTTGTACTGGTGGAGTTGTGGTTCGTCCTCAGGCTGTTACGTAAGCACATTTTAGATAGGCTTAATTATTTAAAAAAACATAACTCACAATAATAACAGTCAAGTTTTCTTTTTTGAATAGTGCTTTTATAAAAATCTGTTTAATTTTTGCTTTGCAGGTTGAGTGAATGTCATTGCAAAGGTCAAATAAAAGGAACAGTTGAAGGCTTAAGTTGATGTATTTAGCACATCCTTGTTGTTATTGTCAGATACCTTTGAGTCCTGTCTGGCTCATAACGACCCTAATAGGGTTTTCAATGGATGATTGTTTCGGGATTGCCTTGGGAGTGGATTGACATGTCTTTCTCCCATTTTTACAGGGGTGGGAATTGAACTTGGGAACTCAGAGACTGCAGAGCAGCACTGTACCAACTGAGCTAAATCCCAGCCCGTAGCGCATCCATAGAGTACATGAATGGCACTGTGCTAAATCTTGAAAAGCATTTTTTTTTTCAAACTCTAGGTTTAACAAATTAGTGGATCATTAAATCAATTTACCGGGTTAGGATCAGTATTTGAAAAAATGAAATAAGGCCGGGTAGCATAGCTCAGTGGTGGAGCACTTGCTTAGCATTCATAAGGCCCTGGGTTCTATCTCTAGCATTTCCCCGCCTCCCAAATATTTATATATACATACAAAACAGAAGGTGTACTTAGGAGTTAGTATTGTTTTGTAATATGCATGAGAAGTATTCATGTATATCATTACTAGTTTGTGATGTAAAATGTATCTTTTATTCAAGGATTCAGTCTCAGTATTTCAGAGTATCAAGAGAATACATTTCCATATTTTAGGCATTCCTTGACAAAGGGTATCTATACTTTCTAGGAGTTTATAATCCAGTGAGGTTTAAAGAAATGTATACTTGAAATTAGTGTAATCAGTAAAAAAGAAGATGCCAGCGAACAGGGTGAGAATTTTTTATTTTATTTTATTTTATTTTTTTTGTGGTATGGGGCCTAAACCTACAGCATCATGGATACTCTGCAAGCACTGTACCACTGAGCTGCACTCCCAGTCTATGTTTTATTTTTTATCTTGAGATAGGGTCTCTCTAAGTTACGCAGGCTTCTGGCCTTGAAGCTTCACTCCCTCTGCCTCTACCTCCCCAGTTACTAGGATTACAAGTATGTACTACTGTGCCTGGCTAGGGTAAGAATTTAAAGGGAGTATTTTATATTTTTTTACAGTACCTGAGGGTTGAACATAGGGCCTTGGGATGCTCAGGAAGTGCTCTACCACTGAGCTGTACCCTCTCCTTTTTTATTTTTTGATACAGTCTTGCTGAGTTGTGGGGCTGTCTTAGGCCTCAACTTGGGATCCTGTTGTGTTAGTGTCTTGAGTCACTGGGATTACAGGTGTGTGCCATTGCACCTTTGGCTCTAGAGGGAGTATTTTAGTAGCATGATCGGATAATAAGATAACAGAGTGTTCTTTTTTTTTTTTTTTTTTTTTTTTTTTTTTTTTTTTTTTTTTTTTTGGTGGTGCTGGGAATCAAATCCAGGGCCTTGCACATACTAGATAAGGGCTCTGCCACTGAGCCACATCCCCATCTTGTCGTAGAACAGGAGTCCCCAGTCCCCTGGGTCTTGGACAGGTAGGACTATTAGCATAGCAGGAATTAAGTGGCAGGTGTTCCAGGAAAGAAACTTCATCTTTATTTGTATCTACTCTCCGTTGTTCCTATTACTGCCTAACCTAAACATACCCAGTCTGTGGAAAAATTATCTTCCAGATATCTGGTCCCTGGATCCAAAAAGTTTGGGAACTACCGGTCTAGAGTATATCTTTGAAGGCTGAATAGAATTTGGGCTCTTAGAATCCTTGGTTCCTTTATAGGCAAAGAGAATAGAGTGAGCAGATGTGGGAGAGGCAAATTATTTTTATAAATCAAATGTAGTTTTGACCTATATTGAGGTGAACAACTAAGTCCATGCAGCACCTGGTTAGGAAGGCAATTTTTATTTTATTTTTATTTTTATTTTTATTTTTTGAGATGGAGTCTTGCTGTGTAGCTCAGGCTGGCCTAGAACTCTTGATCTTCTTCCTCAGCCTCCTAAACACTGGGATAATACACTGCTGGGATTACAGGCATGTGCCCAGACCTGGCTTTTTTATACCTTTTGAAATGCTCTTAGAGAGAATTATAGTATTTTGGGCTATTTGTTTTGGGTAGGTTAGCATGAGACAAAAAAAAAAATTGGCTTCTCAGACATATATGTATGTATACACACACGTACACGTGCGCGCACACACACACACACACACACACATATAATGATTTGTTATTGTTAAGTGCTGTCGAGTTGAGTCTGACTCATAGTGACCCTATGTACAACAGAATGAAACACTTCCCGATACTGTGCCATGCCTGGCATTATGTCAGTGCTTCTCTGCTATTTATAAAGTTTTCAGTGGCAGATTGTTTTGAGATTGTTTAAGGAGTGGACTACCAGGTCCTTCTTCCATTTTTGCAGTGCTGGAGATTGAACCCAGGGCCTCAGTGCAGAGCAGCACTCTATCAACTGAGCTAAACTCCAGCCACATATTACTATAGTGCTTCCTTTTTTCCTGCTTCATTTCCCAGAGTTATATTTCATTGCTAAATGTGGACTATGGTAACAAGTTAAACATTTTATTAGCTATGATTTAGGTAGTGTTTTATTCTTCATTTTATAGATGAGGAAACCAAAGCAGAGAGAGGTTAAATTGTCCTTGGAAACAGCTATGAAAGGGAGCTAGGATCATGCCCAGGCATTTTATTTCCAGGGTCTGTGTTCTTATTTAGTAGTCTGTGCTACCTTATCATATGGTGTTCAAACTGTTGTTTTTTATGCAGTATGTAATTTTAGCGGCTTTTTTTTTGTTCATTCAATGTTTTCTTAACAAACAATGCTTAAACATCTACTGCATGCCTAAGTACTGGCTAATAGACTCTGGAGATAAAAGATAAATATGAGAGATGGATTATTTGTGTAATGGAGCTTACATTCTAGTAGGGGAATTAGGAAATAAGTAAATAGGTAAATAAACATGTATGGGATGTCATCTGTGCATAGTGTGCAGTGATAGAGTATTCATAAGGCTGTCAGTGAAGGTCTCTCTGAGGAAACAGCACTTTATGGGGGATTTGAATGGGAGGAAAATGTATTGGAAGAAATCAGGCTGAGGGAAAGATGGAGTAAAGGTTTCGATTCAAAGAAGAGCATAGTGTCTTCTAGGAATAGAAGTTGCATATTGCTGAAGCAGAGTAAGTTAGAAGAGTGGCAGAAAATGAAGTTAGAGAGGGTGTAGCTTAGTGGTAGAACACTTGCTTAGCATGTGTCAGGCCTTAGATTCGATCCCCAGGATTGCAAAAAATAAAAATTTTAAATTTAAAAAAAAGATTGGAGAAATAAGTTTAAAGAATTTGATTTTAGGTTTAAGCAATATTTGTAGATCTCTAAGGCATATTGTCATGTTGTGTCCCCACTGTCCCCATTCCCCAACCCCCCAGCCTTCATACTGGGGATTGAATCCTAGGGTCTTGGGCTAGGCAAGTGCTGTACCACTAGGCTATATCCTTGGCTCAGGCATTTTTTTCCCCAGGATTTATGATAATTCATATTTTATTCAAGTGAAATTTTTCCTGAAATAAGTCTTATTTGTTTATTTATGGTACTTGTGGTGGGCTGAACCCAGGGCCTTGCACATGCTAGGAGAATGCTCTACCACTGAGTTGCCTCCTGAGCCCCTTTTTTATTTTTTGTTTTGAGATAGCATCTCACTAAGTTGAATAGGCTCCTTCTGGCCTCACATTCGAAATTCTCTTGCTTCAGCCTCCTAAATTGCTGAGCTCACAGACGTTGGCCACCACACCCAGCTAGTTTTATTTAGTTTTTGAAGAATTGTTTTTCTTTCCTTTCTGACATCCATATATTTCCTGCTTAAAATATCGTTCTCCTCATTTAAAATAATCTTCACAGCTAGGAATGTAGCTCAGTGGTAGAGTACTTGCCTAGCACGTGTGAGGATTCAATCCCCAGCTATACAAGAAGAAAAAAAAAATCTTCATTTGGTGTCTTTTTGGGGGGAAGGGTGGGGATAGTTCTGGAGAGTTAGTTGAACCCAGACCTTGCACATGCTCGCGAAGTGGTCTACCAGTGAGCTGCCTCTGTAGCCCCTGCCCTGTGTTGTTTTCTTGTAACACTGGGGAGTTGAACCCAGTGCTTCACGCATGTCTTGCAAGTGCTATACCACAGAGCTGTGCCTCCAGCCCATTTTTTTACTTTTTATTTTGAGACAATGTCTCCCTAAATTATGCAGGCTGGCTCTGGCCTCGAACTTGTGATCCTTCTGCCTCAGCCTCCCCAGTTTCTGGGGTTACATGTACCACGGTACTGGGCTTAATTTAGTGTCCTTCACAATGTTGTTTTTCCTTTCTTTTGTGAGGGCCTTTTTTTTTTTTTTGCGATACTTGGGGTCTTTTTTGCGGTACATGGGTACTTGCGGTACCCATGGCCTTATGCATACTTTGCAAGTACTCTGCCACTGAACTGCACTTCTAGTCTCTGGTCTTGAACTTGTGATCCTCCTGCCTCAGTCTTCTGAGTCGGTGGGATTATAGGCGTGTGCCACCTGTCCCTGGCTCCCTTTTTTACTTTTTATCTTGAGATAGGCTCTCACTAAGTTATGCAGATTCGCTCTGGCCTTAAATTCCAGTTGCAGGGATTACAGGTGTCCACTGCCACATCCAGTGTGAAGACTTTTTTTTCCTTTATAGTTTTTTTGAGACTGGGTCTTGACATGGAGCCCAGTCTACCTTTGAACTTGTCAGCCTCCTGCCTCAGACTGCTAAATGCAATGCCTGGCACTGCACAGACTTTTTAATAACTTGTTCTCATGCCTACACCTATAGCAAAATGCAGACTCATTTTGCTACATACAAGTAAGGGACTAGGTTCATAACCAATTTGAAGAGAAGGTCGTAGCCAGCATGGTGGTGCACACTTGTAATCTCAGTGAACGGAGGTAGAGGCAGGAGGATTGTGAGGTAGCGGCCAGAGGCAGCCTGCATAATTTAGCGAGACCCTGTCTCAAAAAGTAAAAAATGTCCTTGTGGTGGAGCACAGCTTGCAAGCACTCTGCCACTGAGCAAGAGGCCCTGGGTTTAGTCCCTCAGTACCACAAAATAAATAGATAGATAGATGGATAGATAGATAGATAGATAGAAAGAAGGTCATGCCTGTAATCCTAGTGACTTAGGATGCAGAAGCAGAATGATCATGAGTTTGAGGCCAGAGGCATACTGCATAGCTTAGGAAGACCCTATCTCGAAATAGAAAAAGAAAAAATGGGCTGAGAGTTCAGCTCAGTGGTAGAGCACTTGTAAAAAAAAAAAAGGAGAGAGGTCACTAACATTGGGTCATTAGCACCATATTTTCCTGTTCTAACTAGGGCATTCTTCTGCTCTGACTCAAGAGCAAGGTCTTGCCTTGGCCACATATTCTCTCATCAGTCCTTCAAACACAAGTTACAAGTTATCTCTGTTCAATTAGAAAGCATAACTTTTTAAAGAGAGATACCTTTTTAAGATGTTAAAATCTTATTTACATTTGATAACATTTACCAAGGCTCATGAAACCAGAAGATGGGTAAGCAGAATTATCAGGTGAGAAGAGTTGACTTTTTTTTTCCCCTTGTTTTAATACTATGAGTGACTTTATTAGAGCATTTCCATGGTCTGTCTTAAGCTGTCATGACAAATTTTATCCATTTCCTCCTTTACCAGGGAGCAATCCTACATGGAAAGTGTTGTGACTTTTCTACAGGATGTTGTACCACAGGTAAGTGTCTATGCGTGATTGCAGAAATGGTCGTTTTATCTTTGGCTAGGAAAATTCGGAAATGTTCTGTTTCCTAAACTTGACACTACAGTGAGCAACTTCAGAAAGTCTTTTGATATTTTACCACCCTGTGTATTAGTAGGATGGAACTGCCTTTGTTATTGTATAGCTGAGTCTCAGCTTTGTGATGACAATGGGATAAGCATTGTTCTTTAGGATTTGTTTCCTAAGAGGAATCAAGGTGGGATGTTACTTGAGAATTGCAACTTGGGACTCTGTAGTTGGGTTATATGTCTAAAGTCTTTTTCTTGTCCATGTTAAGAATGGTCTGTCTGGGGGTGAGGGTGTGTATCTTAGTGATAGAGCACTTCCCAAGGATATGTAAGGCCCTGGCATCAACCCCCAGCACCACACACACACAAAGGTGCTTGCTTGGAGCGAAAAAAGCAATATATGTATTGTGTACTTAATTACCTAGGTATTAACTAAGTACCATATCTGAGCACAAATATTCATCTCTTTAATGTTGAACAGTATATTTTTGTCAGGTAGGTATGCCTTGTTGCTCTGATTAAGCCTCTTACTGCTTCCTTTATATTATTGTAAGAAAAAAAAGAGAACAGCTTTACGGGGATCATCTAGTGTACTGTTGGCTAAATTTAACATAAATATCACTTGATACGCTTGTTAAAAGTAGTAACAATTTCCAGGCTTTCCTCCCAGAGAGTCTGACAATGGATTTGAGGTGGTATCCAGTCACTTGTGTCTATAGTAAGAATCTCAGGTGACTGTTGTGGAACAGTATATTTGGGAAGCACTGCTCTAGTGGAACTACTATTTTCTCCTTATGGTGACATCAATCTACTTTGACTTCCATGGTGTTTGTAACTGTACTTCTTGGAAGGACTTTCTTCTAGAACCCTAGTTTTATGAGGAGGCCCTAGAAAATTCTAAAGTCCTAATTTTAGTTCTATTAAGCAAACTGTATTCATCGAAGTACCAAGGAATATTGGTATTGCTTTATTATGGTCAGTTAGTTTTACTGAAAAAAAGGCCGTTGCAACAAGATATGTGGGGCATGTGAGGAAAAAAATGCTTGCCTGCCTTCTTTCCTTTTTTTTCTTTCTTTCTTTCTTTTTTTTTTTTTTTTTTTGTGGTACTGAGGGTTGAACGCAGGGCTGATGCTTGCATGCTGTGCAAGTGCTGGACCACTGAGCTGCACCCTGCACTCATTTTTTTACTTTTTTTTTGAGACAGGGTCTCACTAAATTATGCAGACTGCCTCTGGTCTTGAACCTCCCTCCGGAGCTGCTGGGATTACAGGCATGCGCCACCACGCCCGTCTCATGCTTTCCTTTCTTGAGGCACTTGGCCAATAAGTCAAATTGCTTGAAATAACCAGAGATTATTAATAGCAACTAACTGGTATATGTTACACATATAGTACATACTAAATATTTAATCGGCAAGGGGATATGGAATAAAGAAGTGATAGAAGTTCAGAGGATGTTAGAAGTAGCAGTAGTTGAATGCCCAGTACTGTGGCGCACACCTGTAATCCTAGCAATTTGGGAGGCTGAGGCAGGAGGCATATTGTGCGGTTTAGGGAGACACTATCTCAAAATAACAAATAAAAAAGGGGCTAAGGGTACAGGTCAGTGGTCCAGCACTTGCTTAGCTCTCTTAGGCTCTGGGTTCAACCCTACAGTAAAAAGAAAAAAATGTAGAATTAATTGAAGGGAAAGGTTTGGAATTTGTAGTCGAAGGAAACTGGCTGGCTTGATGCAGCAGACAACAAGAGTGCTGTGGGAGTAGAGGAACTTGTGCCCCTAGTCCCCACCAAACACTCTACCTCAATGGAAAGCACTCTGCCACTGAGCTAAATCCCCAGCCCTCAGGATCTTGTATGTACACAGATCATCAGGCTTAGAGAGCAAGTGGAGGCTGAAATCCAACTTGTTCTTCTCAAGCCCTGAGCCTTGGTGTAAGACTACAGTTTCAAGGAAAAGTCATTAAAAAAAAAATTTTTTTTTTCAGTAGTTTGTTGCCCCAGTACACCTCTATCAAATTTTTGCAAAGGCATGTTTTAGGCAACTAGGAACCTTGGGTAGTGAGCAGTTTTGTTTTTGCTGTAGGAGAAAGGCTATAGTCAGAAGCTTTGAGGGAATGGAGAGCTTACAAGTCAAAGGAGAAGAGGGAAAATAGGGGCTACTCATACTGATACAGTAAAAATACTGAAAATTAAAAATTAAAATATTAATTTAGTTTTTATGTACATGATGCATTAAAAAGGATGTAACAGGCTGTTAACCTGTGAATTGGCTATGAAAATTGCGCCAGAGTAGGAAATATGGAAATAAAATCTAAGAATTGCAATATTTGTTCAACAAATTTATGTTCTTTTTTCCCTTTCTGCCAGTGATTATTGTCATTACCATAGAAAGAAAGTGAAAATTCAGACAACAATTTCCTTGTGTACCCACTATGGGTTAGCCCCTGAATTAAGTTGAGGGGCTACTCAGTGCCTGTCCTTAAGGTCTCATGGTATGGTGCAGTGCTCACTAAACTTTTTCTGTGAAATGAAGGGTTAGCTAAATTCTGCATTTCATGTCATCTCTTTCACACCTATTCAACACTGCTGTTTGAAGGAATAGGGATGGCTGTGTTCCAATAAAACTTTATGAAGAAAGGTGGGCCAGATTTGGTGACACATGGCAAAATAAAAGTACCACAATGAAAGTATAAACAGAGTATGAGGTAACATAGTGGAAATGATAGGCAAGTTAGCTTAGGCATTAGCAGGCAATACGGAGGAAAAGGGGATTAAAAATGACTCCTCCAGTTCAGTCTTGGTGAATGAAGCCATGTGTCACTCTGAGGGCAACAGAAGGACATTTTCTAATGGGTCCCTCACCCTTTCCAAGTATTTGAGTCATTTACAAAACAAAGCCCCTAGGCCTCCTCAAGATAGGTGCCCTGAGGTGGGTGCACACTGGGTGTGCCCTAGTTTGAATAAAGCTAGAGGGAATCTGCCCATGCTCACTTCTTCCACAAGTCCTTGTTTCCCACTCTCTCTTTCTTCCTCTCCACTCATTTCCCTCTGTTTTTCTGTCTTCCTTCTCGTCTCTCCAGCAACCACCTGCACATCGCTCTCTTTTCTCAGGTCCTCTACCTTCTCTGTCTATCAAGGGAACTTCCCCTGTTAAAGTTTGCTTAACTCTCCTGTTCTCTCTGGATTCTTTACCTTCCCCTGTGGAACAGAGACCTCATTATGCCAAGTCCAATTTCCTTTCCAGGTTTACCTAAGCTTCCCCAGGTGCCTCACTTTTTCCAGTAATTATTCCTTAAAAGTGTACTATCTATGAAGGTTCAGCCTGGTTAGTCCTTGGATGGGAGGTCACCTGGGAATGCCAGGTGCTTCAGGCTAGGGAGAAGGACCTGGCAATCCACTCCCGAAATAATCTGCCATTGAAAACCCTATGAATAGCAGAGAAGCACTGACAGTAGTGCAGGCACTTTCTGTTGTACATAGGGTCACTATGAGTCAGACCTGACTTGTTGACACCTAATAACAACAAATATTTAGCAAACCCTATCTATACTTTCTACTATAACTTCTGTGTTGGGTTTAAATTCTTTTATATGCCAAATACAAGCACTGAGGTTTTGCTGCCAGTTTCCCAGACTTGTGCTCTGGACCCACTTGCCCTCATTCCTCATGTATCTCCATGACAGAAAGAAAGCTAAAATCAGGTACCATCGAAGAAGGCATAATATGTGCCATGTAGGGTAGTACATTCCTGTAGTACCAGCACTTGAGAAGCTGAGGCAGGAGGATGGCCAGTTTTTTTTTCTTCTGGTACTGGAGTTGAACTCAGGACCTCACATATGCTTGACAAGTGCTCTCCTATTGAACTGCACCCACAGCCATTTTTGACGCTTTTTAAAAAATTTTGACACAGGATCTCACTAAGTTACACAGGCTGCCTCTGGCCTTGAACTTGTGATCCTCTTGCCTCTGCCTCCTGAGTCTGGGATTATAGGCACGAGCCACTGCACATGGCTAGGATTGCCTTTTTGAGGCCAGCTTGAGCTACATATTGTGACCCTTCTCAGAAATGAAGGGCTGGGATATAGCTCAGTGGTAGAGTGCTTACCTGGCATGTGCAAGGCCCTGGGTTCATATCACCACTAGAAAAAAAAAAAAACTTACTGAAGCTAGGCATGGTGGCACATGCCTGTAGTCCCAACAACTTGAGAGACTGAGGCAGGAGTATCTCACTTTTGAGGCCAGAGGCAGCCTGCACAACTTAGTGAAACCCTGTCTTAAAATAAAAAATAAAGAAGGGACTGAGAGTACTACTTAGTGGTAGAGTACTGGCCTAGCATGTGCAAGGCCTTGGGTTCAACCCCTGAGTACAGAGGGAAAAAGAGAATGAGCTTCAACCTTGATGAGTTGCGGAGGAATGTGATTGGGACAGTGAGATCACATCAGGTTGAGGGTAGCTTAGTGATTTAAGAATACAGACATTGGCCAGGCACGGTGGCACATGCCTGTAATCTCAGCGGCTCGGGAGGTGGGAGGATCGCAAGTTCAAGACCAGAGGCAGTTTGTGTAATTTAGCGAGACCCTGTCTCAGAAAGTAAAAGAAAAAAAAGGGCTGGGGGCGCAGCTCAGTGATCTAGCACTTGCAAAGCATTCAGGCGGGAGGCCCTGGGTTCAACCCCCAGTACTGCAAAAAAAAAAAAAAAAGAAAAAAAAAAAAGAATATAGACATTGATACTGGATTACATTTCAGCTCTACATCTTATGAGGTCTGGACAAGTGACAGAATCTCTCTCTAAACATCAGTGTTCTTATGTGTAAAATGGAGCTAATTGTATTTACCATGGATTTGTGTGGGGGGTGGGTTGTTTGTTTTTTGATACAGGGTCTCTCTGTGTAGCCCATGCTATCGAGGAACTTGCATTGGTCCATGGATAAAAAAATTATGGTAGATACATACAGTGGAATATTACTCAGCAATTAAAAAAAAGAATGTCATTTGCAACAAAATGGATAGAACTGGAGAATATCATCTTAAGCGAACAAATGCAAGCTCAAAAAGAGAAATACCATATGTTCTCACTTATATGTGGGAGCTGAATCTTACTTAGAGGAAGAAAATCCCATACATGAGTTGATGTATAAAAATGCACAGTTAAACTTAGCAAAGAAAGAACAATATAAAGAGTAGAAAGAAGGAGGGAGGAAATTAGCAAAGGGAAGTGAAGATTGTGGAAGGTGGGTTGGGGGAGGAGAGTCATTGTAGAGGGATAAAGGAAGAGAGGATAATGTCAATGATACAACTTCATGAGTACATGGGAAAATAGGGGAATATAACCCAAATATGCATGTGAGTTTTACTACATATTAGTCAAAAGGTTCCATAAACCTTTTGAGTTGATAAAAGTGTAGCCAAAGTGATGTAGTAGTTGCATAATGGAAAAAGCCAATGCTATATTACTCTCTACCACACCAACATTTACCAATAAAGGGAGAAAAGAAACAAACTTGAGTTGAACCTCCCGCCTCAGCTTCCTGAGTGGTGGGATTCCAAGCAGGTGCCACCATGATTGGCTCTTTACCATCAACTTGTATTTAGGCTTGAGGGATGCCTTATGCAGAGGATGCCAGAAAATGCATACACATTATAAGAAAGGAAAACACTATATGAAAATTGTGATACTTAAATATATGCCAACAACAAAACATAAATACAAGTCACATTTGATTCTTACAAGAGGTGCTCAAAGTGGTTACTGTAGCTGAGGAAGCAGGACGTGTTGCTGTCAGAGGCCTACTGATCTTTGCTTGTGCACATCACATACAGTACCATGTGTCTCAAACTTATCACAAATGTGTGCGGTTATTAGGTGTATTGGAGGTTTTGTTGCATACTCATGCCTTGGTTGTCGTACTTCCTGGATGTTCTCAAATTTCAGACACTACTACAAAATGGTCTTGTGCTTCTGCCATTTTCTTTCACTGTCCTTGTTGCATGGTGGTGCTAGCGTTCATTAGTGCTATCTTTTGAGGAAACATAGTACTACACATTGTTACCATAACTTTGAAAAGTAATATAAAGAGTCCAGCTACAGTGGCGCATGCTTGTAAAATCCCAGTGACTCAGGAGGTGGAGAAAGGAAGATTGCAAGTTTGAGGACAGAGGCTGCCTGGGTAATTTGGTGAGACCCTGTCTCAAGATAAAATAAGAGACTGGATGTGCTGATTAGTAGTAGAGCACTTGCAAAGTTTCTGTGGTTATCAACCATTGAGTTAATTCTAGTTGTGTTCAACTGATAGCTTTCCTGGTTAGAAGGAAGCCTTAGCCATGCCCTTTGATGTAATAATTTCACCTATGAAAATTTATCTTAAATATTCAACAAGAAGCTTTAACACCTTAGAACTTTTTGTTTTAGTGTGTATGAATTTTTCATATTTGAGTGTAAACAATTGTAGCCAACCCAAATTTCAATAATAGCCAAGCAACTGATGACATATCATGATACTTATTCTGTAAATTGCTGTAATTAAAATTATACTTTTGATAATGGCACATTCTAGAAGTTATTTGTAAAGTGAAAAAAAGAATGTACAGAATATGTACAGTGTTTGTAGCTATGTTTTATAACATTCAAAAATAACTTTGTGCGTAAGTATGTATATTAGAAACCAGATTAAGTATAAGAGGGAAAGTCAGTAAATCTTGTCAGTAATAGCATGAAAATTTTTCTTTTTTCTCTGATGCTGGGGATCAAACCCAGGGGTTTGCACATGCTAAGCAAGTGCTGTATCTCTGAGCTACATTCCTAGCCAATAGCATGAACGTTTTGACTCTAAATAAGAGGGCTAGAGGGCTATGGGTCTAGGGCTGTGGCATAGAGCACATGCACAAAAATGTACCAGCACCACAAAGATAGATAGATAAAAGGGTAGATAGATAAATAGGCTAGAGAAGTTGCATCATACTTGAAGGAGGTTTATAATCAGTACTGTTTGTGTGTGTGTATGGGTAGATCATGTGGACACATACTGACTTCCATTAAAGAGAGCAAGTAAAAGCCTGGCAGGCTCTAGGTGGTCTTGCCTCACTGAGAATAAACTATCTAAACATGAGCAAAGGGTTCATAATGAGCTGATGTTATCAAATGTCTTCTTTGTGTAGACCTGCAGGAAAGGAAACAAGCAGCAGCTATTGGGGGCTTCAGTCAATTTGACAGAATTTTCTCAAAAATGCTTAATAAAAAAAAAGCACTATGTCTGCTAGAGAGAGGAAAACTTGAATGTGTAGTAACAGCACAATAAACCTGTTTTTCCCCCTTACAGTTAAAAGGAAAATGCGATTCAAGAGTTCCAAAACACTGAAAGCCCTCTTTCAACCTTGTTTTGTTCTGCAAGGCACCCAGAAATCAAAGGAGAGCATCTTGAAGATGTTGTAAAGGAATTGGGGGAATGTGTAATATCACTGCAGATGATAAGAAGTCTTGTAATAGGCCATGTGTGGGGACACATACCTTTAATTCTAGCACTCAGGCTGAGGCAGGAGGACCTCAAGTGCAAGGCCAGCCTGGGCTACATAGTGAGAGGCTGTCTCAAAAAACAAAACAAATAGTTGGACACTGTGGTACATGCCTGTAACCCCAGCAATTGGGGAGCCTGAGGCAGGAGGATTCCAAGTTTGAGGCCAGGGGCAGCCTGTGAAATTTAGTGAAACCCTATATCTTAAAAGATAAAAAAGGGGCTGGACTGTGGCTCAGTGATAGAGCACTTGCCTATCATGAGTGAGGCCCTGGGTTGACCTTTGAGTACAGGGAACAAAACAAAACTAAACAACAGCAAAACTGTAAGTCTGCTAAGCTGAAGAAAATTTTGAACATGTTACTTCTTTACCAGATTAAAGGGAAGCCTGACATAGGAAAGAAGGATGTTGTCCTAAATGCAATGTAGTATCCTAGATTGGATCCTGGCACCGAGAAATGACATTAGTGGAAAAATTTGTGAAATCCAAATAAGGCCTGGGGTTTAATTCATGGTAATATGTCAATATATGGCAATATGAGATTTGATTAGATTAATTAATTGACAGGGGAAACTGAGTGAGGAGTATAATGAAAACTCTGAATTATGTTGAATAATGTGAAGTTATTCCAAAAGAAGTTTACTTAAAAAAAAAAAGACTTTTCAAAGATGAAAAGAGCAAGACTGAGGATGTAGAAGATAAAGCTAATCAGTTGCTTTCAGTGGAGGTTTTGTTTTTCCCTGAAGGAATTAACTACCCTATACACATTTCACCAGTTTTTATCTTATTTATTTATTTATTTAATTGCTAGTTATTAAACCCAGGGCCTTTGGCATGCTAAAGTATTTGCGTTACTCCTAACCTATACCCCTGGCCCTTTTAGTTGTTTTTTAAAAAGGCATTTGAAGCTGTGTGCCTGTGATGCATCTCTGAATGTTGGGACAGGAGGGTCACGAGTTTAATGCCAGAGTCAGCCTGCATGACTTAACAAGACATGTTCTCCAAATGAAAAATTAAAAAAGACCTGTCTCTAAAATGCAAAATTAAAAAAAGGAGGCCTTCGCGTGCAGCTGTGTGGTGGAGCACTTATGTTTGTGAAAGGCCCTGGGCACTTAGCATTGGAGGGGAAAAAAAGACTATTGAAAGCCAGAGATGGTCGTGGGATCCTGGAACCCCAGCATTCCTGAGGCTGAGGCAGGAGGATGAAGATTCAGGGTTATGTCTCAAAAACGAAATAAATAATTAAAATCATATGGATGTGTTAAGTAAGTTTTTTTTTTTTTTTTTTTTTTTTCCCTTTTTGAGATGAGATTTCACTATGTTGCCAAAATCAGCTTTGAACTTCTGGGTTCAAATGATCCTCCTGCCTCATCTTCTCCATTAGCTGGGGTACTATGGTGGCTCTATACAAGTTTTTAAAAATTTGACACAAAAGCATGTGCTTTATGTAGCAAGATGACTTCTTTTGAATACTGATAGGTATCATGGACACTTGTTTTAGCCCATAATGCTTATCTTTGTAACCGATGCAGGCTTGCAGGAATTAGCTGGTATTTTGGGTCTGGAAGCCAGATAATGGACTAAAAAAGTTATAATTTGTAGATATTGTATGGTTGACTGATCACAAACATCTGGTAAATAAGTAAAGGTGGAGTTTTGTTTGTTCCCTAAGTCTTACTTGTTGTCCAACATAGGTTGTGATTTAAGTTTCCTGTGTGTCTAAGCTCTTTTTTGATCAAAGATATCAGACTTCTGGATAAACTTTCTTTGAGAGTAATGATGTTCCAAAATGTGCTAGTTACTAAGATGGAGGATTGGTGACCTTAGAGATAGGTAGAATTGGCTTCCTTGGAATCACTTTTTGTTTTTGAATGTCAGTAATATTAGAGCTGTAAAATATTTTTATTCAAACATTTCTGTTTACTATGCAGGCATACAGTGGAACGCCTCTAACAGAAGAAAAGGAGAAAATAGTCTGGGTCAGATTTGAAAATGCAGATTTAAATGGTATGTTTAAACATTTTTTGGAAAATATGGTTGACCTGATTCCAGAACAAGAACCCTTACTTTAGTTAGATTATTTTATCTTGTAGTAACTTTTTAGTTTTAAAAGTAAATTAACTTTTAATTGAAAGGTAACATAATTGTTGTTAGGTACCATCAAATCAGGTCCCACTCATTAGAGGACCCTATCTATGTACAACTGAATGAAACACTCCACAATTCTGTGCCAGGGACACGATCTTATTTATGTAACATAATTACACTATAGAAATTTTTTCAGAACTAATATTGTATATACAACAAATCCTAAAGTAAGCACAAGTATGTAACCCTAAACTTTAATGGAAATCAAGTGTGTTAAATTTTCTTAGGAAAAGGTATTATTGAAGTTTGGTTAGTTCTATGTTATTGTTTTTAGGTACCATCAAGTAGGATCCCACTCATAGTGATCCTATACACAACAGAATGAAACACTCCCCTGACATTGTGCCATACCTGGCACTATGTCAATGCTTCTTTGCTGTTCATAGGGTTTTCAATGGCTGATTGTCTCAGGATTGGGATGCTGGGTCTTTCTTCCACTTTTGTGGTGCTGAGGGTTGAATCCAGAATTTCATAATGTGCAGAGCAAGCACTTTACTAACTGAGCTAAATCCCAGTCCCAGTCAGTTGCCCAGGCCTAATATATAACTGCAAAATAGTCATTCTTATTGAACTTTTTAGATAACTTACTTATTTGCGAACAGAATTTATTAGTCCAAAGTCTGTATTCTGATAGGTTCTCTGGCTTTTTTCCTGCTCTGGTTCACAGGGGGGACTGCCCCTGTTTGTTTCTCAGGCTGTCAAATCTGTTGTCTTCTGGCTGGTCTGGGAGGTACTAATGAGAAATTGAATGGGAGGATGGGAGAGAAGGAAAAGTAGTATTCCTTTTCCCTCTTTCTGTCACCAGCTACATTTCCTCTGGTTTTAGCTTCCTCTGGGAAACCCACTGACATTTCAGTTTCTGCCAGGTGACCCCACCACCTGTGTTCCTCTCACTGCCTCTGTAGCCTAGCAGTGGTAATGGCTTCCTGTTAGTGCTCATTAAATAGCTTGCCTCACAGTTCTGTATTTGTCATCTTAGCTCTTCTGTCACCAATGTATTCAGTTGTCTGTGTTAATTTCCTTTTAAAATTCACTGTTTTCATTTTCTAGTTGGATATTTGCTGGTATCATACTCTTGAGTCTTCAGAGCCCATAAAATATTTTCTTCCTATATTTTTTCTTTTGCAGTGCTGAGGATAAGTCTATTGCCTCATGCATGCTAGGGAAGCACTCTTTGCTGAACATTATCCCAGTCCTTGTTTTCAAATTTTGTTTATTTGCTTATTTGTTTATTCCAGAACTTGAGCCTCACCCATAGTTTGTAAGTGTTCTGCCTCTGGGCTGCACTTCTGATTTTTTTTTTTTTTTCAGTCAGGGTGTCAATAAGTTCAGGTTGCCCCTGGCCTCAAATGCACTATCTTCCTGGCTGGGATTAACAAGTATGTGCCACTGCACCCAGCCCTCTAATTTTTTTTGTTGTTGTTGTTAAAATAGATATATGACTTACCACTTTTTGTTGTTGTTGTTTGTTTTAATTTTTTTTTCATGAGACAGGGTCTCCCTAAGGAGCCCTGGCTGACCTAGAGGTTACTGTGTAGCTTAGGCTGACTTCAAACTCAAGACAGCCCTTCTACCTCATCCTCCTGAGTGCTAGGATTACAGTCACGAGCTATCAAAACCAGTTTTCCCATCATTTTTTGGTGTATAATCCCGTGGTATTCAAACATTCATAAAGGCTGAGTGTGAGCTGGACATGGTGTTGCATACCTATAATCTCAATGCTTGGGAGGCTGAGGCTGAAGGATCACAACTTCAAGGGCAGCCTAGGCTATATAGTGGGACCTTGTCTCAGAAAAGCTGGATGTGGTGGTGGGCACCTGTAATGGTAGGGAGGAGGCCGAAGCAGGAGGATTTTGAGTTTGGAGATGAGCCTGGGCACCATAGCCAGACCTTTCTCGAAAACCAAAACCTACACCAAAAAACATAGTACTGTACAACCATCCATCTCACCTTATAAAATAAAGTATATTCATTAAACAGTAGTTCTATCTATTCTCTTCCCATGCCCTGGCAACCAAAATTATTATTTTTATTTATTTATTTATTTTAGGTGGTGAGGATTCAACTCAGAGCTTTGTGCATGCTAGGCGTATGGTCTAACACTAAGCTATACCCCCAGCCTTTTAAAATTTTTTTTGTTTGTTTTTGTTTTTTTGTGGCACTGGGGGTTGCACCCAGGGCCTTGCGCCTGCATGCTTTGCAAGTGCTGGACCACTGAGCTGCGCCCCCAGCCCATTGTTTTTTTACTTTTTGAGACAGGGTCTCACTAAGTTACACAGACTGCCTCTGGTCTCGAACCTGCCTCCACCTCCCGAACTGCTGGGATTATAGGCGTGCACCACCACGCCCGGCCAGCCGTTTTAAATTTTGAGTCAGAGTCTTGCTATGTAGCCCATGCTAGCCTTGAACTTAAGATCCTCCTGCCTGAGCCTCCCAAGCACTAACCTTGCAAGCATGTGCCAGCACACCAGTACTACTTACTTTCTCTGCAGTTTTGACTAGATACCTCTTGTAAATGGAATCATGTAGAATTTGCCTTTTTGCAACTGGCTTATTTGACATAGCATTATGCCCTTGTAGTTTATTCATGTTGTAGCATGTGTCGGAATTTCCTTCCTTCCTTCCTTCCCCCCTTCCTTCCTTCCTTCCCTTTCATCTTTCTATCCTTCCTCCTTTTATTCTTCCTTTGTTTCAAGGGTATTGCTATGTAGCCCAGGCTGGTCTGGAACTCACTATGTAGTCCATACTGGCTTTAAGTTTGTGATCCTCCTACCTCTGCCTACTAAGCATTTTGCCTGTCCAGAATTTCTTTTCTTTTTAAGACTGAGTACTATTTCATTGTATGTTTATGCTTTTTTTTTTTTTTTTTAATTTGAGATGGGATGTCACTGTCTTGCTCAGGCTGGCCTTAAATTCCTGGGCTCAAGTGTTGCTTCTGCCTCAACCTCCCCAGTAGCTGGGACTATAGATGCATGTCCCTGTGCCCAGCTAATACCACATTTTTTGATCCATTTATTTGTTAATGGACACTTGGATTGCTTCTAGGTTTTTAGCTATTGTGAATAGTGTTGGTGTGAACTTTGATCTACCAATATCTCTTCAAGACTTTGTTCCAAGATGGGTGTGGTAGTTTAGGCCTCTAATCCCAGTGACTCCGGAGGTGGAGGAAGGAGGATCGTGAGTTCAAGGCCCAAGGCAGCCTGTATAATTTAGTGAGACCCTGACTCAAGATAAAAAGTAAAAAATGGCATGGGGGTTACAGCCTGGTGGCAGAGCACTTGGAAAGTATGTGCAAGGCCCTGGATTCAACCCTCAACTACTTCCCCACCCCCCAAAAAAAAAAGACCTTGTTCCAGTTATATTGGGTGTATACTCAGAAGTAGAATTGCCGGGTGGTATGGTAATTCTCCGATATCTGTTTGGAGAATTGCCTTGCTGTTTCTTACAGTGACTGCACTCTTACATTCCCACTGACAGTGCATAAGGATCCCAGCATCTCCACATGTTTTACTAATTTTCTTTTTCTTGGTGCTGGGGGTTGAACCCAGGGCTTTGAGCAAGTGAGCTACTGGCTCTTCTACTAAGCCACCCCTCAGCACCTGCAAATCCTTTTCAACACTTCTTATTACTCTGGAATAACACCCATCATAATGAGTGTGCTTGATCATTTTAAGTTTCCCTAATGCAGTCCACTCCCAAGGCAATCCCGACACAACAATCAGCCATTGAAAACCCCATAAGCGTTGCTATGAGTCACTAGTCGATGGCACCTAACAACAATGAATAGTGATGCTGAGTATTCATGTGCTTGTAGGTCATTTGTATACAGTAGGCTTCTTTATTCACAGTTTGGCTCTCCAAGGTTTCAGTTACTCTGGGCCCAAAATATTAAATGGAAAATTCCAGAAGTAAACAATTTATATGTTTTAAATTGTATGCTGTTCTGAGTAGCCTGATGAAATCTCTTGCCATCCTGCTGCAGCCTGCTGAGTCCTGTCCGGGATGTGAATCATCCCTTTGTCTAGCATAGCCACACTCTATATGCCTGTTAATCACAAAGTAGCTTTCTTAGTTATCAGATCAACTGTTGCAGTATTGCATTGCTTGTGTTCAAGCAACTACTACTACTCTTTCTTTCTCTCTCTCTCTCTCTTTCTTTCTTTCTTTCTTTCTTTCTTTCTTTCTTTCTTTCTTTTTTTCTTTCTTTCTTTTTGTGGTCCTGAGGGGTTAAGCCCCAAGTCCTCATCAGTACTTTGCAAGTACTTCTACCGCTCAGTTGCACCCCTACCCTTTGATTTTATGTACTTATTTATTTATTATTTTTTTAAATCTTGAGACAAGGTCTTGCTAAGTTACACTGGCTGCCCATGGCCTCGAACTTCCCAATTTTCACCCTCTGCCTCCAGAGTCACTGGGATGATCTGAGTCACTAGGATTAAAGTAGCCCGGCTAAGTAACTCTTCTTTTACTAGGTAATTGCCATGAAGCACAAGAGTAGTGATGCTGGCAACCTAGATATGCAAGAGAGGCCAATAAACTACCTCCTTTAAATGAAAGGTCTTGACTTAAGGGAAGAAAAAATATGCTAAGTGTATTAGGAATTAATCTTTTATGTGTGAAATTCTGCGGAAGGAAAAAGAAATTTGTACTGATTTTGCTATCATACCTCAGACTGCAGAAGCTATGAGCTGGGCATGGTGGCGGACATGGTGGGATATGCCTGCAAGCCCAGCACTTGGAACTCTGAGGCAGGAGGATGGATGCCAAGTTTGAGGCCAACCTGTTCTACATAGTGAGTGACAGGCCAGCTGGAGCTACGCAGCAAGACCTTGACAAAAAAAAAACAAAAAACAAAAAAAACAACAACAAAAAAATGTACAAAATGATTGCCAAAGCTATGACCATAGTGTGTGGTAATTTAAGATAGGAAAGACATTAAATTACAGAGTTGGCTATACTCTGAAGTTTTAGGCATTCAAGGATGTACTACTGTGTCTTCTTGGGAGAAATGTATGTTCAAGTCTTTTACCCATTTTTGAATATTCTTTCTTTCCCTCTCTCTCCTTCCCTCTCCGTCTGTCTCTTTCCCTTTCTCTTTTCCTCCTCTCCTGTCTCTTCCTCCCCACCTCTTTTTGATTGGTTTTTTGAGATGGGGTCTCTCTATGTAGTCCTGGTTGGTCTTGAATTTGCTATCCTCCTGCTTCAGCTTGCCAGAATCCTGGGATTGTAGACGCGTGGTACTGTGTCCAACTCTCATTTTATGTTTTTGAAATTTCTTTTCAGAATTCTTTGTATAGTCTAGATATTAAAGCTTTATCAAATATGAGTTGCAAGTATTTTCTCCCAGTCTGAGTGTTGTTTTTCCCTCTAAGATATAAAATCTGATGCTTTGTTTTCCTTTTCGAGTTAACTGCTCAAGATGAGAAAGGTAGAGAGTAACAGCTACACATTGATTTTGACTTTTGGACTCTTATTAGCCTGTTCTTTCAAATAATAACTTGTTGGTCCTTTGTGGGAAATGAAACATTCTTTTATGAGTGATAATATATGATATCAGTGGCAAATATTTTTTAGAAAAAATTTTTTTTTATTTTGGAAGATTGAAATATTGACCTCCAGTCCCATGGCTCTTTTTTCTTTTTTTTTTTTTTTTGATAGTACTAGGGGGTTGAACCCAGGGCCTAATACATCCTTTACAATTGCTCTACCAGTGAGCTGCACCCCCAGTCCCTTTTTTATTTTTTACTTGAGACAGGATATCGCTAAATTGCACACACTGCCTCTGGCCTTGACTTTGTCCTTGTCCTGCCTCCACCTGCCTAGATGCTGGGATTATAGGCATGTGCCACCATGCCTAGGTCCCTTTTTATAAACTTTCTGCCTTATTTCTCTTTGCACTTTTTTCCTTCCTTTTTTCTTTATTAATGTTAGTAAAAGAAAAAAAGTAACAACTTAGTTTAAAGGTTTCAGTTGTCTTTATTTCTGATTTTAGAATCAGGTAATGCTTCATTCCATAAAATAGAATAAATACACCAATGAGCTGAGCAGAGGAGGTTGGCTGTATAGACAGAAAAGGGCTGAAGAAAACACAAGCAAAAAATGGTTTGGTCATTTCAAAGTTACTTTCCTTGTAGGATGGGGACAGGGACACAGAACAATAAAAAAGGGATTAGTTAATATCACATTACTTGGGGCTACTTTTTTTTTTTTAACAGTACTGAGTGTTGAGCCCAGGGCCTCACGCATGCTTTGCAGGTACTCCACTATTGAGCCGCACCCCTAGTCCATTTTTTACTCTTTTATATTGAGACAGTATCTACGTAAATTACACAGGCTGCCTCTGGCCTCAAACTTGTGGTCCTCCTGTCTCAGTCTCTGGGATTATGGGTTTGTACCACCTTTTTATTTATCTGTTTTGATACAGAACCTAAGTAGTCTAGGGTGGCCTCCAATTGGCTATCCTGGCTTAACTTTGCTAATGCTGGGGATAACAGGTTTGCTGTACCACCCCTGGCTAGCTTTCCTGTTTTTTTTTTTTTTTTTTTTTCCTTTCTTCTTTTTAATTATAAGAATTAAGGCAGAGGGTACTTTATTCTCATGCAAACCAAAGTGGCCTTGATTGGGGAACTTGGCCATTATCTCTTCTAATTTCTGGGAAGATCAGATAACAATGTCTTGGTATGAGTGATTTCACCCAAGTGTTTACTCTGTTGGGGGCTAGTACAGAAATTTAGTCGGAAAACAATGACCATGTACATGTATGGAGGTTAGAATATGTTAGAGGACTACCTGCCTTCCTTCCCTCCTTTCCTTTGATAGGCTTCTTGCTATATTTCTAGTCTAGCCTTGAACACCTATTTCCCCAGGTTGGCTTTGAACTCATGATCCTCCTGCTTTAGCCTCCAGAGTAGCTGGTACTATAGATGCAGCTGTGCTCGACTTTTTTTTTTTCTTTCTTTCTTTCTTTTTTGGCAGTACTGGGGGTTGAACCTAGGGCCTTGTGTGTGCTCGACAAGTGCTTTTCCAGTGAGCTGCACCCTCAACCCCGCCTTTTTTTTTTCCTTGTGACAAAGTCTCTCTTATTAACTTGAATAGGTTGCCTCTGGCCCAGAAATGGTGGTCCTCCTGCCTTAGCCTCCTGAGTTTCTGGGATTACAGGCTAGTGCCAGGGTGTCTGGCTCTTAGCTCCTCTTAAATTTGTTTTTGAATTTTGAGACATGGTCTTGCTAGTTGCACTGGCTGGCTTCTGGTCTTGAATCTGTGATTCTCCTGCCTTAGCCTCCTGAGTAGCTGTGATTACAGGCATCAGCCACAGTGCCTGGCTTTGCTTTTGATTTAATATCGAAGAAAATACAGTCTTGGTCTTTAAAATATTAGTTTTAGCGGCTGGATATATAACTCAGTGTTAGAGCATGTATTTGCCTACCATGCTTGAGGATTGGAAACAAATTTTAATTCTAGATAGTAGCAAAAACTTCTTGTAGAACATATGTAGAATGTGGAAAATTGATTTTGAAAAGCACAGATTTGGTTTAGAAGGAAAATAATTTTTTTTTTTTTTTTTTTTTTTTTTACTGTACTGGGGGTTGAACCCAGGGCCTCGCATTTGCATGCTTTGCAAGTACTGTATCACTGAGCTGCACCCTCTGCCCATTTTTTCACTTTTTGAAACAGTATCTTGCCAAATTACATAGACTGCCTCTGGTCTCGAATTTGTAATCCTTCTACCTCTGGCTCCCGAGTTGCTGGGATTACAGGCATGTGCTACTGCGCCCAGCTCAAATAAAATAATTTTAAGACCACTAGATTGGGCTGGGGTAGGGCATAGCAATAGATTTCATGGCTACCATGTGTGAGGCCCTGGGTTCAATCCCCAGCACCAAATAATAAATAAAATTAAACCAGGTGCAGTGGCACATACCTGTAATCTCAGCGATTCAGGAGGCAGAGGCAGGAGGATGGCAAGTTTGAGACCAGAGACAGAGTCTGTGTAATTTAGCGAGATTCTGTCTCAAAAAGTTAAAAAAAAATGGGCAGGGGTTGCAGCTCAATGGTACAACACTTGCAAAGGCATGCAAATGTGAGGTCCTGGGTTCAACCCCCAGTACCACAAAAATTAAAAGAGCACTTTGATTATGATATGGAGTTTGGCAGCAGTGGTCATGCGCTTTTTTGCACTAGATATGGGAGTGGGGGGAGTGAAGATTTGTTTAGGATTTGGGGATTTGTGGTTGATTTGCCATTCTAGGACAGGAAGAAAATGGCTCCTGGCTTTGTGAATGGGATAGATAATGATTTTTTTTTTCCACCAAAATAAGGAAGAGAAGGTAGAAGGAGGAAATCGTGATGCCTGAGTAGGAACGGCACAGATTTGTAATCCCAGCATTGAGGAGGCTGAGGCAGAAGGAGCTGTAGTTCAAGGATAGACTGAACTATATTTCCAGAGCCTTTTTCAACAAACAAACAAACAAACCCAAAACCAAACCAACACAAGAAACCCCCAAAACATTAAAAATCTATGTTGAAGAAGTCACCAGTAGGCACTAATTAAAGCAATGCATAGAATCATGCAGGCCAGGGTATACAGTGAGAAGAAAAAGGAACTGAGGAATTAAGTTTTGAGTAACTCTGATATTTAGTAGAAACTTGGTAGAAAAGCAGAGAAAATGATAGAAAGGTAACTAGAAAAAATGGAGAAAAATTAGGGTAAGATTATCCCTAGTATAGAAAGGGAAAGTGTTTTAGGGAGGAAATGGTGAGCATTGTTTATAGCCGCTGAGTAATCTTTAAGATAATTTAAGATGTGCTTGAAAAGTATCTGATAATTTTAACAATTTGGATATTGATGACCATACAAAAAGTCACACAGGAGGATTTCTAGGGGCAGAAACCATTATGAAATGGATTTGAAATGAATGTGATATTAAAAATAGTTATGAAAGTTATAAACAACTCAAGAAATTTAGTTTCTAGAAAGAAAGAGTAGTGAAGCCAAATAAAGGGAGAAGAATATTGATTGCTTTGATTAATGAATTTTAAAAACATTAATTGTGCAATAATATCTTGGTCAATAATGCAAACTGAAAGTAAAGATTATTGAATGAATTTTTATAAATCTAATGTCTGTATGACTATTAACTAAAAAATAGAATATTTCTTCCTAAGTGCCTGCAGTTTCTGAATTTTATAGAAATAGAATTATTCAATAGAGTATAGTCTTTTGTATCTGGCCTTTTTTGTGGAACTGGAGGGCTGAACTCAGGGCATCCTGCAAGACTTTGCAAGTACTGCATCTGGAACGTGGCCTCTACCCATTTTCATTTCATATTGTGAGACAGGGTCTCACTAAGTTATGCAGGTTACCTGTGGTCTAGAACTTGTGATCCTCCTGCCTCTGCCTCCCCAACTGCTGGTATTACAGGTGTGCGCCATTGCGCCTAGCGGTTTTTTTGCTTTTTGTGTCTATGACATTCATTTCTGTCAGTGTATATAGTAGTAGATCATTATTTTTCTGTGCTGAATGGTATTCCATTATATCTATATACTATGGTGTTTGACTGTTGTCTTCTTGATGGACTTTTGAGTTGTTTCCATCGTTTGGCTATTTACAAATAAAGTTGCTAGAAACATTCTTGGGCCTTTGTCTTGAGGTGTGTATATGTGCTCACCCTTCTAGTGAATGTGTACCTGGAATGTAACTACTTGGCCAAAATGCATGTATATGTTCAACCTGAATACCTATTGCTAAACTGTTTCCTTTTTATTTTTGAGAGAATCTTGCTTTGTAGCCTTGACTGAACTGTAACTCACTGTCTAGTCCATGCTGGCCTTGAATTTGTGTTGATCTTGGCACCTCAGCCTCCTGAGTGCTGGGATTACAGGCGTGTGCCACCATAGTCAACTCCTATTTTCTAAAGTGGTTGTACTAATTATATTCACCAAAGGTAAATAAACAACTTCTTTCCCACATCCTGTCTGTCTTTCTTTCTGTCTCTTGCTTTTTTTTTTTTTTTTTTTTTTTTTTTGGGAGACAGAATCTCATTAGGTAGCCCAGGCTGGCCTCAGCCCCCATATTTATGGGATTATAGGTATGTGCCACCAGCCTGGCTCACTTTGGTTTTAATTAACATTTCCTTGATTACAAATGATGTTGAGCCCTTTTCCTGCTTATCATTTGAATACCTTTTTTAATGAAGTGATTTTACATGTGTCTTGCCTATTGTTTTAATGACATGTTATCTTTTTCAAATTGACTTTTAATTGTGCTGGGTAAATCCTTGTGTGTTTATATTTGGTGCAGGTCTAAATGTGGCTCATAATTAACAGAAGTTGATCAGTTTAATATAATAAATAATATAGTAGGAGAGTTTGCTAGTCTTTTAGGATAAAAGTTTTTTTTTTTTTTTTTTGGTCCTGTTAACAAGTCCTTCCTTAACACTGGAATCATGAAATATTTTCTGTATTGTCTTCCATAGTCTTATTACTTTTACTTTTGTCATTAATATCTAAAATCCTCTGTTACAGAACTACATAAACCTTTAAAGGATCCAGGAAAGACTGCACACACTTTTAATCCCAGCAACTGGGGAGTCTGAGGCAGGAGCATTGCACATTTGAGGTCAGAGGCAGTCTGCGTAACTTAGCAAGACATTGACTCAAAAAGTAAAAAAGGAGTAGGGGGAGCAGGTCAGTGGTAGAGTATTCTCAAAGCATGCATGTAGCCCTGAGTTCAGTCCCCAGGGGGACAAAAATAAACCTTTTAAAGATAGGAGGCAGAAGCAGCCTTAGCAAGACCCTGTCTGAAAATACAAATAAAAAATGAACTTAGCATGCAGCTTAGTGGAAAAGCACTTGCTTAGAATGCTAGAGGATCTGGGTTCAGCCACCCAGTACAGAAAAAAGAAAAAAAGTAAAATTGTTACATCAGTAACATTAAAGAAGTGCAGTTGTTTCCTTGATTGATACTTTGTCTTTCAAATTTCCTCCTTTGTGGGGGGGAGGGAAGGTAAGAATGAGGTCAATATAAATGGACTAGAAATCGCATGTAATTCTTCTAACAAGATAAAAACAAAGACCACTACAGGAAAAGTTTCTATCTTAAACAGAAATGGAACCCAAGGACATATAGAAAAATACTACATAGTAAAAGATAGAGAAGACTTGGACTGGAAACTTAGATGGGAAGGGGGGGGGAAACGGGAGGGTAAGGGGTAACCTATATGAATAATGTTTATCAAATTGCATATATGAAAATTGTCACAATGAAAAGCATGTCAAAATGAATCACATTATGATGTACATTAAAATTTTCTAATTAAAAAAAATTTCCTCCTTTGTTACCTAATTCCAATGCAGATACATCACGAAATCTGGAATTTCATGAAATACATAGCACTGGAAATGAACCACCACTGCTGGTTATGATTGGCTACAGTGATGGAATGCAGGTCTGGAGCATCCCTGTAAGTATACCTTGGTTGACCCTAAAACAATAGTCCTAGCATGTTAGCTTATGTGAAATCTGGAGATACTTTTATACTTTTGTTAACGTCTCAGTCATTTACTTCACAAGCAGTTCCTAAGAGACTGCTATTTGAGCCACATAATATAAGGCACTGGGAATGAAGGGCAAGTGGCAAGTCAGAGATACTCTAAATGATTAGCAAGCGAATAAGGAATTACGAAAATCACATTATTTGCAAGTTCTCATTTTTGTTCATGATAACTCTATATAGTAGGTATAGTTATTGTTTTTCCCATTTTAGAGAAGACCGAGAGTTAGGGAGGTTTTTTTTCTTTTTTTTTTTTTAAATTAGCAGTCATAAACAACATGTTAAAGTTTTATATCTGTTAAAGCTTTGTCTTGGTATAAAATTTAAGAGGTAGTTTGTTGCTGTCATTAGGTGCCTTTGAGTCTGGTCTGACTCATAGCGACTCTGTGTACAACAGAACGAAACACCACTCAACAATGTGCCATGCACACAATCTTTTTTTATGCTTAAGTCCATTGTTGCAGCCTGGGTCAATCCATCTAGTTGAGGATCTTCCTTTTTTTTTTGTTGACCTGCCACTCTCCCAACCATGATGTCCTTCTCAAGGGATTCGTCCCTACTGACAACATGTCCAGAATATGTAAGACGCAGTCCAGCCATCCTTCTTTCCAAGGAGCATTCTGGTTGCACTTCTTCTAGGATAGATCTGTTGGTTCTTTTGGCAGGTTGTGTTACATTTATCTCTAGTAAAGGGTAAAAATACTCCCTCCCACTGTTGTCCTCCATTTCCCTTACCCTGAAGCAACTAGAATTTCTAGTTTGTGATATATTTTTACAGCTGTATTTTATATGAATAAAAACATAAATATAGTTCTCTCACCCTTGTCTTAACCTTGCTGTGTTTACATCACAATGTCGGTATTCAGAGAGTTCCTTTTTGACTTTTTTCCATAGTGGTACTTTATGGTCGAACACAGGGTTTCACGAATTATTTTGCTGGTGCTTTACCACTGAACCACATCCCTAGCCCATTTTTTCTTTTAATATTGAGACAAAGTTTTCCTAACTTATGTAGGCTGCCTCTGGCCTCAAACTTGTGATCCTCTTGCGTCTACCACCTGAGCCCCTGTGATTACAGGTGTGAACCACCACTCCTGGGTCCTTCATTGACTTGTATGGCTGCATAATAATTATATTACTTGCTGGGTGCTGTGGCGCACACCTGTAATCCCAGCGGCTCGGAAGACAGAGACAGGAAGATTGCAAGTTTGAGACTAGCGGCAGTCTGCGTAATTTTGCGAGACCCTGTAGTTAAAAAAAAAAAAAAAAAAAA